>JAUMHR010042018.1:0-11568 GCA_032361145.1 Enteromius fasciolatus | reverse complement strand
GCTCTTATATGACACTGATATATCCACACGTCCTCTCCACTCAATCTCCCAGTAACAGCGTCCACACACACTCTCTCCACACAACACCTGAGGATACACATCAAATCTGTCTGGATGATCAGGATACTGCTGGAGATCTGGGTAAGTGTTAGTAATCACTGTGTTGTTCTGAGACAGAAGGAGCTCTTCATTCACTGTGTTCAGATCCAGAGAGAGACGAAGAGAATCTAAAGAAGATAAAACACATCAGAATCAGTCATGAATGAACACACACACACACACACACACACAGAGAGAGACACACACACACACACACACACACACACAGAGAGACACACACACACACACACACACACTCACGCACACACACACAGAGACACACACACACACACACACAGAGAGAGACACACACACACACACACATACTGGTATATAGTGTTTATGAGGACAGCATGTAACCACTGTGGTTTAGAGGGACACCCCTTTCCTAACATACTACAAACTAAACCAATATATTAAACGCTGTTATATGGCTTCTTTAGGATACATCTCACTTAAAAGTGTTGTTTCTACCATAAAATCATGGAAATGACAACAACTGATTTTTCACAGGCTTACAAGGTCCAATGATTTATGGTTTGTTGGGACATGCAGGTTTACAGGGACTATAACACACAAACACGCAAAGTGGTTTACAAGGTCTCATATGATTTACTCTAAAACTTTAAGGAAAAACAACTATTTTCTCCTTTAGTTCAGCTTATTTAGGCATAAGGAAATAATAACAATTGGATCTGCACCAGAACAATCAAGATCACATGAGCTAGTGAGCGTTAAAGGGAAATAAGCTGCAGACCAAAGAAGCTGTTGTCCCACTACAAGCTAAACCCCAGCCAAAACTTGTCACACTTCTGACCAATGAAAGATTCCAGTAGATTACTCGTGACTTTCCTCTCAGAAATGTTAAAAATTGTAAAACTTTAACCATTTAAATTCTGAATTCTAAGAAATAAATGTCTGTAAACAATGTAAAAAAATGTGGTTGCTTCTGCACAACATGGAGACAATATAACATGTAGAAAAATTACTAGATATGCAATCTTAATCTTAATTTTTTTGGTATACATTTAAAGTAACAACTAGTGTCTGCTTTTGCAAAATAAGGAAAAACATTGTGCGCATTATTTTTCTCTCATGAGAAATATAACTATAGAAAGTAAGGCATGTTGAAAACAAATATTCTTTGATAAAGTAATCCGTATGAAACCAACACTATATCTAGTTTGTCAATCTGATCTCATTATTTTTAATGTGACCACACCCACGAGCTACTGTTGTAGTAATAACAATGAGACGCGCGCCACATGTAAACGCCCACAACAGCTCGCGTGCTCAAAGTGTGAGGATTCATCTAGTTCATCTCGGCTACTGTTCACTTCTGGAAGAGAGGAATAACACAGATTTACTTCAGTAAAAACGCGCTGAGATATGACACAGAATGCACTTCAGAATGCCATTTATTACAGAATGTAATTTAAATTTCTATCAAACACTGTTAAAAACATGGTGCTTAAAAACACTGCACAATATGATGTACTTCACACTAGAATGAATCTCAAAAAACTTATGAAAATCTAAATAAGTGTTCAGTTGACTGATAGCTGAACTGACAGCACTGGCTTGCCAGGAAGAATAAGCAAACACATTCTTTAAAGGGATAGTTCACCTCAAAATGAAAATTCTGCCATCATTTACTCACCCTCAAGTGAGTACCAGAAACCATTTAAAACTACAATCTTTAAGAGATCTTTTGTGTTCTGCAGAACAAAGAAACTCCTACAGGTTTAGAACAACTTGAGAGCAAATAAATGACAGAATTTTATGAACTATCCCTTAAAGTGTGCCATAAACACTACAGAACCTTTGGTTATCTCATATCATTTAAATGACTATCAATCAGTCTGTTAAAAACACTGCTTTAAAAAAAACTGCAAAATTTGCTTAACACCAGAATTAATCTAAGACACTCAGACACATTTAGAGTGAACTCATGAAGTAAACATGTAAACAAGTATCCTTTTGAATGACAGATAAATGAACAGCACTGTCTTACCAGGAACAATATGCAAATTAGGGTCACTTTGTTTTTTTCATTTGAATATGTCCAGACACATTTATTAAAGGGATAGTTTACCTCAAAATGAAAATTGTCATTATTTATTTACCCACAAGTTCTTCCAAATTTTTGTAATTTTGATTTCTGGGTAAACTATCCCTTTAAGTGTGCCATGCACTACAGAACCTTTGGTTTAAAATAAGGTACTAAAACTGCATACAGCAGTAGTTAAAATGTTCAAGACAGCAGTTTGATTGAATGTGCCAGTCAAACTTTGTGAAAGATGATAGAAAAGAACGGAATTTAAAAACACATCTGTCTCTTGTGAGCTATGCCCTTGTTTCGAACAAAGTCTCTTATGTTCTGTGGTGTTCGAGAATCAAGAATGGGGTGCTGTGCCTTTCTGCAAGTTTCACATTCTGCTAAAGTTGCGAGCTTTCCTTTACTGATGTGCTCCCCAAAGTGTTTCATGACCGCTTTGACCTCTGATGTGGACCATGGTCTTTTCACATATGTCCTCTTTTTCTTTTGCTTGTCAAGCTCTATAAAAATACAGACAGTTAACATAAACGTACAACATATTTAAATCCAGCATATGCAGAAAAGTGAAAAGTGAACAGTCGATAACAGCAGTTATACCATTAACTTCAGTAGCTGTTCTTCTGACTGGATCCGCATTTCGACCTGCAAAGTGTTAAGAGAAAAAAAAAAAAAGGTTAATGATAAATTTCATGATATATTAACAATTAAGAATAATCATATTTTGTTTGCCTCATGAAACTCAGTTTTATAGGGCAAAACCAAACAAAAAAAAAACCCTGAGCAATAAAGTGCTGTTTTCAAGTACAATTATGACAGTATATAATGTGGTGACTGACTGTATCACTGAAGAAAGCAAAATGGTATGGAGAAACATTAAAACCTTCATAATAGACAGTTACAATAATAAATCTAATTTAGGGGCATGCAATATTATGATTTTTTAGACAAATAAAGGGATAGTTCACTCAGATTAAAAGAAAAGACAAAACCAAATTAAACCCTACGTCTTGTTAAAGACACGAAACGATAGGTCTGATCTCAAATCACAACATCCGGCGCATGACACATCAGTGCTCTGACACATAGATATATACACAGATATAGACATAAATCCTTACGTATTGCGGCCCATTGAAAAAGTTTTTTATCATTGTATAGATATCTATGTGCAAGAGCATGTAGACACGTCATGCGCTAGATGTTGTGAAGTCTTGAGATTAGGGCTGAAACGATTCCTCAAGTAACTCGAGTAACCTGATTATAAATAATTATCAATCAATGCACTTACGCTTACATCACCCACGAAGCAGGTCAATGCAATTTTCAGTTGAATACTCCATTACTAAAATATTCGATAGCTACAGCCCTATCTGAAATTATGGTGAAAAAGAGGTAAAAAAAAAAATCTAGAAATATGGCTTGTTTTTTTGCACAATCATTTCGTGTCTTATCACCTGTGATTTCCACCTGAAAAAAAATCTACTTGTGTTCTACTGAGGAAACAAAGTCACCTACATCTTGGATGCCCTGGGGGTAAGCAGATAAACATCGCATTTTAATTTTTGGGTGAACTATCCCTTTAAAAGGTCACAAACTGCTTTTGAAGAAGTATTGTTATATCATGCAACAGCACACATTCTTAACATACAGGGTCCTGCAAGTCATCTGTAGGGGAAAAAGACAAGACCTGCAAAGTGAAATTGTAATTTAGTTTCTTTCTTCTTACATTTGGTCATTTAGCAGATGCTTTTATCCAAAGCAACTTAACAATGAGGACAATGGAAGCAATCAAAATCAACTAGAAACAATAATACACAAGTGCTATAACAAGTCTCAGTTAACTTAACACAGTACATGTAACAAAGTTTGTTTTTTTAATTATAATGAATAGAGTGAAAGTCTAAAAGGAAGTTGTTTTTGTAATAAAATCTTTACAAATCAAGAATCTATGATTTGTGCATTCTCTTAAAACTTTTATTTAATTGACATTGTATCAGCATTGGCCCTGAAAAACATTTTGGTCGACCTCTAGTTCATTCATGTTTATTTTAATAAAGAAGAGATGATTGGATGATTGAGGTGCTACACTAATCTAAAATAGTAAAATGTTATATAAAATAGAGTAGGGTTGCAGTGATTCGTCATATTATATATAATACCGACGAGCACTGAAAAAAAAAAAAAAATGTTATTGGTGCATCCCTTTTTATACAAATACTTTTTATTTTCAGTACTTGCTGAAACTAAGTACCGATACCAATATTTTCATTGCATTCATAATTTTATTTAAATATTGGTTACAGAAACAAAATAATATAAATTGGTACATTTTTAAATTTTGAAAAGCTTGTTCACTTACTGGATATTAGTTTTTTTTTTTTTCTCGTTTCACATTTATTTGGTTCTACAGTATTTGCTCATTCTTATTTTTATTAAGACCATGCGATTTTTTCCCCCCATTATTTTACATCAAGGTGTATGCCTTTCAAGCTTCCAAATCTTTTATTCCTTCTGCTAACAAGCATTCTATGTTTCATTATTATTTGTTCCTCAGTCCTTACTTTATAAGAAAGCAATTTTACAGAAAGCAAAAGACAGGTGTAATGTGCTCCCTTTCAGTGGTCCTTGTAAGTATTCTAGCAGCTGAATTTTGTACCAACAGTAATTTACTTTACTTTGCTTTAGAAACTCCAGCAAGCAAAGCATTAAAATAATCAAGGCGTGGAAACACAAAAGTATTGATTAATTTTTCAGCCACTCAAAAAGTCAACATGGGACGTATTTTGGCAATGTTTCTGAGATGCTTTGACTGTATTATGAACATGAGGTTCAAATGTCAAGTTGGTGTCAAATATCACACCCAAATATTTTTAGTTTAGTTTGGAACTGTAGAGCACAGACTCTGCTTTGCGCAACTGGAGAGTTTAACCAATAACCATTTCTTCAGTCTTATCACTGTTTAGACAGAGAAAATGATTCCGACATAAATTTTTTATCTCAGGAAAATATTGAGAAATTAAGGAGACATATTGAAATCAGGATTTGAATGAATATAAATCTGAGTGTCATCGGCATAAAAGTGAAAATTGAGACCCCGTCCTCTTAAAAGTTGCCCTAAAGAAAAGATATAAGTACTAAAACGCATTGGGCCCAAAACTGAACCTTGGGGGACACCAGATAGCACCCCAGCAACGTCAGACCTGCATCCACCCATTACCACAAACTGCTTGTGATCAGATAGATAGGACTTAAACCACTTCAGTGCTGTATCAGATACTACAAATACAGTCTCTAAATGAGTGATTATAACAGAATAGCATCAAAAGCAGCACTTAGATTGAGAATAATCAGTATAGAGAGATTAACAGAGTCGGAAGCTCTTAACAAATCATTGGTGACATTTACTGACAGTTTCAGTGCTGTGGAGTTTACGGAAACCAGATTGAAGAGGTTCAAGAAGATGATTGGAAGACAGATATAAAAACAATTGAGAAGCCACTGTTTGTTCTAAGATTTTTGACAAGGGATGGGAGATTAGATATGGGACGAACATTATTCATGTTATCAATGGCCATGTTGTTATTTTTTGGTACCGGGGTGGCAGCAGCAATTTTATGTGCAGCTGGCACAACACCAGTGCTCAAAGAGTCATTGATAATAATCAAAACTACAGGACATAGAGAATCAAAACATGACTTAAACAAAATGGAACTGGATCAACTCTGGAAATGGTCTCTTTCATTTTTAAAACCATTTTACTGAGAGACTATTTTACTGTACCGTCGTCTTGACTACAGAGACCATCTCTGCATTTGATAAATAAATAGTTTAATCTGGTCATTATACATTACCATCACTCTGTTGTTCTATTTGATAATGTTCAGTGCTTTGCTACAATCTGTATTGTTAAAAGCGCTATAGAAATAAAACTGATTGATTGATTGATCAGCTCTTCTATGGAAGCATATGTGTAGCAATATTCTTCTCCCTTGTTAACTCAATGTCCTGTTTTTTTTAATTCCTGTGTTTGTGTGAGCCAGTCGCCTAGTATTGAGTTTGCCTCATGCAAAGCGTTTGCTAGTCTTGCTTTCTGTGTTTGATTTTTCCATGTACCAACCTTTTCTTGCTTGTGAACTATTGCTCTGTTTTGCCCCCTGGAAAACTGTTTGAGATCAACCCACCCCCACTGTATTACTGGACTATTCTTGTGTATTTCCGACCCCGCCTGTTTTGACCACACCTTTTTAAAAAAGCCTGCAGATGGAACTGCACGTCTGAGATCCCCTCATTAACTTTTCTTATTTTCAGTTTTGTATTTAAACTTTGTACAAGTCATTTGTTATTTTATAGTAGTAGAGATATAGCATGGTGTATTTTTATTAAGTTTTGTTAATAAAACTTCTACATTGATTTTGTTGAACTGAATTCAAGCAATTGACGCTGTTGTCATCTAATCACTGGTCAGTGCAACAACAAAAAAAGAACAGTACTATGATAATTGCTGGATCATATGATAATTTGTTAAATTGATAAGTTGCTTTGGATAAAAGCATTTGTTAAATGAATAAGTTCAAATGTAAACCTTAATCTGCATCAACAACAATGTCCAAATACTTAGTCTGCTTTGTCAATTAATTTTTCAGAAATCTATAATTATTTGGATGTCATTAATTGCAATTAATAGTTGCCCAGAACTAAGTTTTACCCAAATATTTAAAAACATACCATTAGTCTCCGAGTTAAGCTCCAGAGGTCTGGCTCCATTTGTGTCTTCATCACTGTCAACATCCTGATCGTCATCCTCATCTGTAAAATCTTACAAAAGACACAATGGCATAGTATGTTTAACTTCAATTCATTTATTTTAGCAACTACTATATCTATAAAAAACAAAACAAAAAACTAATTTATATAACACTATTAATTACTAATAAAAACTGTACCTCTGATTTCATCAAGAGTTTTTCCTCTTAGTTCAGGCAGTTTTCCCTGTTCAAGGGCTAAAAGAAGCTTCGAAATTTTAGCCACCTGAACTGTTGCATCAGGTAATCTATAATATTCACGATGAACATTAATATTGTGGCCTAAAAAGTCCGCTAATTGGTCCATTTCATTATTTTTTAAATTCAGAATTTGGGAAGTTGTCGCCACTTGCTTTCTCAGTTGCGTAGATCTTAAGTACTGTGGGTGAGTAGCTCCACACTCAGCAGCAAATCTTTTAAGGGAGTCATGACCTCTGTAATAGCTAAGGCACTTTGGTAATGCAAAGAGGAATTCGTTATCGTGTGGAACACCACATTCTTTCCGCTTCTCAACAAGTAGTTCCAGAGCTTTAGTGATGTCCGGTGTAAGCAGGACAGCAACTCTTCGTCCCCGCTTTCCTTTCAGCTCTACTCTTGTGAAATATTTGCACAAACTCTTCTCATATGCTGACAGTCCAAGCTCCTCAAAAGCATATGACTCGTCTCTTTGGAGAAAATTTTTTAGAGGCATCTTGGAGACTTCTCCAACACGTCTTCTATTAAAAAGGATGATCCTGGTCAGTGTTAGCTTTGCAAGACGTGCATAGTTGTGGTCTGATGTCTTTTGGCTAAGCTCCTGGAAGGCTGATTCTGCATTTCTTTGTAGAAAGTCATTAAGCTTTTCAATGTCTTGAGTGAGTGGCAATTTGCTGGGTTTGTTGTATTTTGCGTCACTAATGGTGCACAACGCTGTGTGAGAGATGTATTCAGACCATTTTGTTTTATACAGCGTCTGGAACGCTTCTGCATTGTGTGCCAACTCTGTGTTTTCACCAATAAGAGCATGACAGTGGAGAATTTCACTTACTTTGAATAGGGAGTGTCCAATTTTTAAAGCTAGGGTTGGAGATTGATAAGAATGTGTGCTTTTTTGAAATCCTGCAGTTTCTTTAACTGCTTGTATGACACTCATAAAATTTGCTGGCTTCATGACATCTTCTAAAGTGGCAGATGGATATTTTTTACGCAATGTTAGTAGGAATCTTCCAAGTTCGCGGACCTTTTGTCGTATATACTCGTGCTTCGTTTTCTGAAATCCATGCCGATTATACTGAGATTGAGCAAACTGAAGAAGCCCAAAATCATTTCTCACCACTCGTGCGATTTCATCTTCATTCATCTGACTCAATAATTTCATTAAACCATCATCAATTTTCCCAGAAAATGCAGACTTTGCCACTCCTGCAATACAAAGAATCCTCTCTCTACCGCCAGTGGCCACGTGTTTTTTTGCTGGTTTGCATTTACAGCGTCGCATGTGCCTCCAAAGTTCTTGTCGCACGAACATTCCTTTACAATACAAACAATATTCATAGTTGTTGTGTATTAAACCTGTGGGTTTAACTGCTCGTCGTTTTACTTTTAATGTACCTTCTCCATTTTTAAGGACATTATTATTATGTTTGAAGTTGCCTCTGTTTCTCAGGTTTTCCAAAAGTTGTTTTCTTTTTTTGGATCCAACAGGAAGGCTAAGTGCCTGAGCTACTTCCATGTTTTCCTGGGCATGGACCTTAAAATGTCGTGTGATTTTTGATTGTACTTTTCCACAAACAAAGCAGAAGTTCTGGCCAGAGGTAGCAATACTTGCGTCTGAACAACGGTCAATGTTTTGTGCTGTGTTTGATGTATTGTCAATTTCTGTGCAGTCCATGGAAACAGACTGATCATATATGGTTGCATCCAGTGATGTTTTGTCACATGTTGACTCATCCATTGGACTACTGATTGAATGTTCCTGTTCACTGTCTGTTTCTGTGTCAGATGCAGAACAGGGAACATATTCCTCTCCAGATGACATTTCGCTTTCATCAGCTGATGCAGATGCACTCTGAAGAAATATTGCAAAGCAGTGTTACAAAATAACATTTCATATGCACAGAAATGTGTTTCCTATATTTGGAGGTAATAATACTCACGTAATTTTGTATGTCTTTGTTTTGTCTTTCAAAACATTGTGGGTGCCATACAGTGAAGCAAGCTGATAAAGTGTAAATGATTATTTAATCAGTTGAAATGCTTCCATGAAGAACAAATGGTTGAATTTAAAGAAGCCAGCCACAAATGAAGACTAATGAAAAATCACGAGGTTTTCAAATACTAAATCACCTCAAATATCAATTATTTTAAAATAACCAATTGTTTACTATTTGTTATTAAAAACTGGCAAATACTTCATTTAGTGTCATTCAAAATATCAATAAAAATGCACAGGATCTTGAAAATTACCTTTGCATTTGACACCAATCCATTTTATAGAGGAGAAAGGTCCATGGCAAGTCACACATTTCTCTAAAGAGGAGAGTTGTTCTGTTTTTATACTGTGTTTCTTACAAACTGAAAAAGAAAGTAAACAACACGAGTAGTTATAGATTTAGCAATTTAAACTGCAATCAAGTTAAGATTTCAAATCACTTCTAAATAAAACATTTTATGCATTACTTTTTTGTTTGAAATAAAAAATGACACCAATGTTCATTTTTTATGTAAGTGATTATCTAATGGCTAAAAAAGAAAGACCTTTCAGTCAATCAGATTTAAGGACCAGTTTTTGTGATCCTAAAAGAAAATACAAATTAATTTTCACTTGGTTGCCAAGTACAACAATTAAAGTAGTTATGAAACGCAAACTATGTGGTTGAGAAGTTACATTGGAAGATGAAGACAATTCAATATGAGTTAATACTTAGGCTTTGTGCAGGTCAAACACTTATTTCACTAATTAAAATGCAAATCAATTTAAATTGAGGGTTTTTTAATTAATATTATTTTGTCTCTCACATTTTTAAATAAACCTACCATTAAAATTATAGACTGATCATTTTGTTTTTTTTAGTGGAAAAATGTTCAAAATAAGCAGGGGATCAAATAATTTTTTCCCTCATTGTATATTGTTTAAGACAGTGGGCTTCAACTTGCCCCCTCCAAATAAGTTAAAATAAGTGTATTTAATTCACTAATTTATAATTTGTGTGTTTAAAAAAAATAAAATAAATAACAGCACAGCTTCTCTATAGTATTGTGTTTGATATATTCTGTGATGGATTGGAGTTACTCCACAACACAGAGTGTTTCTGTTCACACTGTGATATACAGACTAGGGTTGGGCGGTGTCGACCAATTTGGCATCGTACGATGTCTAAAGTGAAACATCGCGATGGACGATGGTATCGTCATCTAGGCGGCAGCGGCGGGGGCGGGCGGGGGGTTGTGTTTAGTTGTAACTGAAACACCAAGCCCCGCCCCACGCTGTGTTCGCGCGAGCAGGTGAGAGAAGATCGAGCGCAGGAATGATCGCGCGCGAGTGCTTCAATTGCGCGCAGATGACATATCGAGGGTTTGAAATGATTTACCGCGCTCGCCAGCATCAGTGGTGCACTCGCTTATTAATGGCATAGATCTGCCGCTATAGTTTAAGTGTGTTTTTCGCGAGCTGGTTGCTGCTGCTGGGGCAGGGCGGAGGATCGCGATGGCGGCTCAACATCGTGATGTCTATCGGCCATCGGCGATGGACGATGGCATCGTCTATCGACCCAACCCTAATACAGACTGACATCTTAATTTAGATGCTTTATTAAAAAGGACTTACCTGAAACTACTGGTGTCTGCATTTCACCTTGCTTTTGTACACCCTTCGTTTGCTTATTTGCTTCACACATAGTTTTCTGTAGAAAAATATACATAATACCTTAAAGAACAGCAATCTCTGTTGTTGCAAACACATAAAAATAATCCTAATATAATTACACATACCAACTTAAATAAAAGAGCTGCATCTCAAGACTTCTTAATCATGGCAAATGTGTTTAAAAATTTTTAATGAAATTAGCTTCTGCCTCATGTACATCATCTTACATTTAATTAGATGTGTTCAACGTCAAAGTACCTTGAGAGCAATTCAAAAGAATTTCGAAAAAACATACACAGCTGATTGAGCGGAGATGGGGCTAGTGTTCAGACCAGTCACACCAGCCAGAGCCTCCTGACCCACTAAATAATTAAACTGTAGTAAACGCGATATAATGGCGATACACGGATAACTGATAAAACTATGTTTTTACTAGCAGACAACTATAGTGCGTACTATAGTGTTACTTAGAAGATGCTGTGTCCTCAAAATGCCTTGAAGACTTCAATGCCATTGAAAACTAAATGCCATTTTAGTCAAAAGCCTATGACTAAAACTAAATCTTAAGACTAAAATTTGCTGTCGAAAACGAAAACAGGTCCTTACGTACACAAGATTAAATTTACACGAACATATGATGAACAGAGTTATGAACTGGTAGCTATGAGAACTCCGTGTTTGAAAGTCTGAAAGTGGAGCAATTAGCTTACCGTGCAGCTCTTATTTGGCATGACATCATCTGCTGAGGTGACTTGGTAGGTTTG
>JAUMHR010042015.1:0-11584 GCA_032361145.1 Enteromius fasciolatus | reverse complement strand
CAACAAAGTACCAATTTAGCATATACAAATTTCTGAAGGATTGTGTGACTGAATAATGGCTGTGGAACATTTCGATTTGCACTATTATGGTTATTACTATTCTTACTGACGACGTCAAACTTTTGAACTATATTGAATTTCAGCCAGAATTGGCTTTAGTGTCAACCAGACCTACTAATGTTTTTGTCAAATGTTTTGACTTTGAGAGACTGAACTTTTAACTTTGAAGAGACAGCTTTACAATATTTGCGAGGAATTTCCCTGAGCTAACTGAGATGTTGATATTTTCAGCATGGTTCCTGTTTTCCTACAGGAGAGTGACTTTACAAAGGCCTGCAATTCTGTTCCACCCACTGAGAGAGTCCATGATATTCAGAGGTAAGCTCAGAAATCCAAGCAGTATTTGAAAAATTCAGATGCTAAAAATATTTGCTCTCTCCGGCCCTGTCCCAAATGGTGCAATTGATGTACAAACCTCTGATTGCTGCCATCCACACCATAGGAGGGTGTCCCTTTTGTCATTTTAGCTGCTTTGGAGACATCTAGCCCTCAGTATGCACTTTTTCTGAGCCTTGTGTCTTAATCAGATTCTTCACTCAGCTAAGGCCATCGTTTGGGACAGAGTCTGTATGAAAAATGGAAGGCCAATTCATTTTTATTAATTCGTTTAAATGAGTCAGTTAAAACAAAACACACACATCTACACTGCATTCAATGTACCAAATAGTATGTATAGCCTGTGAGGCATAACATTATCAGAACACTTTTCAGAGTAATTTTAAACAAATAAAGAAAAGCATGTGTTGTTAATTTAGAGCTCCTGTTGGATGAAATATTTAAACAAAGAATAGACTCGGCATCCCACGCTGTGTTAAAGAGTGATGTGGAAATGATTGTGGAAATCAGTGATGTCACGCTCAACATCACTACAAAAACTGTTAGTGACAGTCAGAGATGAGAGTGTGTCTAAGGGTGCCAGGCATCTTCCTGGAGCTGCTCTCTGGAGACGTGAGCTGAATAAATGACCTGATAAAGTCTGAGGAAGTGCTGTAAATCACAGTGGCTCTGTCGGACATATTAAAAAACGTTTTACTATGTGTGAACACATTCATACTAAGCCACTGGAAAGGTTGCAGTCGCACTGTTCAGAACAGTCCTAGTCAATCTTTCATTTTTGCTAAAGACATCAACATAGATTAAGCAAAGACAGCAAAGTGTGACCTCAGGATGAAAGCAGTTCTCCAGAAATATATTTAATTACCACAGATATGTAAAGATGTTCATTTAGTTGTATTGTAATATTACTATGAATATTATTTTAGTACATTTCTACAGATATTTTACAGAGAATTCTGTGTTGGAAAAAAAAAAGATCTGATACTGATATTTTGGATTAAATGTAATTCATCTGATATCAGTTCCTTACTCAAATATCTGCATGCTAACTTTTTTTTTTATGTCACATTTTATTACAGTTTGGCTTCTATAAACAAGCATGGCATCAAGTAATAAACAGTGCACGCTACATATGAATTAGTTAAAATTAACTGATGAATACTGAAAACAATGTACATGCAAAGCAACAATATTTAGTTGCTATTGTCCTTGGTCTTTATTTTGCTGCAGTATAAATTGTTGAGGGAATTACATTGGGGTGAAAAAGGAAGAAGCCAATAGATGGATCTGGAATAATTTGATCTTGTCTTGAAAAGCCATTGTAGGTCTGTTCAAAGCAACAGCCTTCCCTATAAAACCTCCATCTGTGGGTTGGATGCGAGGAGAGTGACAGCTGCTCTATGACTCCGAGTACTCGCACAGCGATAATCGACGAGGTCACTTTACGGCCTCCCCTAAAGCACACACAAACAAAGAGCTTGGGTTGAAGCAGAAGGTTACCAAAATGCCACGTGTTAAACTCAAGACAGCACCAGCATTTTTACTGGCTCTGTAAAAGCATGAAACACATCATTCCCCAATGAACCGCAGGTGACGACATGGTTAGGACAAGTTGAGCTTGGTCACAGAAAATTTCAATTACTATTCCAAAAATCCACCCTGGCCACAGCATGATGGACAATTGGGCCGAGCGTCCATGTCTTGCCCCTTGGCTGCCACTGCACAAGACCACACACATACTGTAAACGTTGGATTTGCGTTACTCGCCTCGTCCCGTTGGGGAAGTAAAAGCATGTTTGTTCTCTTTCAAAATGATTCCCTTTTCCTTTCTTTTTTTGTTTTACAGTATATTCATCAAAAAAGAAAAGGAAAAAAAGAAAGAAAGAGCAGAGATGACCAAACATTTATCTAAAACATGCATCCTAAAGCAAAGGGCAGGTTTATCTAAAATAGAAAAAGTAAATTAAAATCCATCATTCAAACAATCAGTGAGAAAATGAATCACTCAATTTACTTATCCTCATTGGAACCCACATGCCTCTGCTCCATCTTGTCAGCCAATCAGCTTAGAGCTTGCCAGACAGATAATGTACATTGTCCTGTGAGAAATATGCATAAGCAGTCAGTGAACTAACTGTGAGGGTGCAGTCTAACTCTGTGACCATGACAGTCCAAATTTAGGCAGTAAAACGACATCACATGTTCACTGATTATACAGTAAGATTGATTGATGAAGTGCTAGGACTTTTGCTGTATGCTGCTTCTTTCTTTGACAAATGGCTATGATGCTTGTGTAACCTAAGAGTGAGAATGTATTTCCTGAATATTAGAAATCTCTACAAAATGTCAAAACCTTTTTTTTTTTATTGGTGTGAGTGCAAATTCTGATTGACTCTCTCTCTCTCTTTCTCTCTCCCCCCTTCTCTCTCTCTCTTGCCCTTTCATTCACACTGAAAAGACAACATGGAAGGTAATTTTTCATCCTTTTCAGCACAGTCACATAAGAGTAACCCAGCTCTAATTTGCCAGTATTTTTGTCTTTGTTTACATCAAGTGTAAAGAACAGTAACATTGCAAATTACCCCTTTCTTTCACCACTTCTTGATTAAGGGTTTGCCTAGACTCCATCTCACATTTATCATTATTTGATTAGAGTGCTTTTTCTCTTTTCTCTCTAACCTGCTTTCACCCAATAACCAGAAGATGTGGACTATGGTGCAATAAGTGGCATACATATAGGTAAGGATTCATATGTCTGAATGTTATTTGTAACCTCCTAGCCTGTTATTTGATACTTTTATACTTTATTTTATACACTGTAAGCACATAGCCATTGAGAACTAAAGTTCCAAGCACACAAATATAAAGCATATTCTGGAAAATATCTCTCAAATGAGTTTTTTTCACTCAATTGTGGTACACTGCAAATACATTTTATTTCCAGAAAACACATACAGTGTTTATACTGAATCAGTATTGTTTTTCATACAAAATAATATGTATAATGATGCATAAATACAAATTTGCCTTTCTGTTTGACCCCACCGCTAACTCAAATGCAACTATGCTCCTTTTTTCCAGTTTATGTGAGTTGGCCTGTTAGCCACAGTACTGATGAACAATGCAGTTGTTAGAGATATCCATCTCATCCTGTTTGATTTGTACTTTCTGCATTATGTTCCCACACCATTATGAGGATGATGTTTATTCAAGCTGAGGATCATTAGTTTTAGATTTAGTCTGATCTGGTTTGAGCATTCATGCTAATGGGAGAGGCTTTGATGGCTCCAGACTGGGTGCTTTGTGCTGGTCCATTAGTGATAAAGACCATCTGAGAGCTAAACATGCACTGCGTTCATTTAGCAGCTAGGCTACCGGATGAGTCTAGCAGAGGCGCGCCTCATTTTCGGTCTTTGGCAACCTTGACCCCACTTCAAAAGCCAGCATGTCCACAGCTAATCTCCAGCACACACAATGGCCAAACTAGCGTCAGGGCTGCTACGGTCCCTCAAGAAAACATGCTTAAGACATTACAATGGGACCAGGCCATACTGGGCTTATTTTGCCAGCTCCAAAATGTCAGATTTATCACAGCAGCAGCGCAGCAAGTATGTGATGGAAAATTGGATGCCTTTGCCACAGATGGAGAGCTCTAGTAGCACTGGATGCTTTTTGAGCAATTGTCAACATTCTTCTATAAATCTATTCAGCAAAGCCCTTGCTAAAATTTAGAGGTGCTGTTCAGAGTAACCACGTGGAGATACAAGGCCCAAGGTATTGTAGGATATGAAAAGGGTCATGAGGGAGAGGTGTGGTGGGATATTAAACTGGGGAAACCTGGAAAAGGTATCAGCAAATCCCAATAAGATCCAGACATGGAAAAACAGAGACGCATTAAAAACAGGCTCTATTTACAAACCAGATTATTTAATCAGTATGCAGTCCCACATGCTACAAAGAGCCAATATTTAATGCATGCTTGAAACTCCAGAAAGCTTGCTTATTTCTCCAGATCTTTTGAATGTTTTCAGTGTCAGGTAGCCGCAGCTCATGTGCGTTAGCAGACTTTGGTAATATGGCAACTGAAGGTCTTCGTCAAAGAGATAATGGTTTTACCATGCAGTCTGGTGTAACCAACCGCATATGAAATATGTCATACATTTTATGTACCGTTTGTGGCAGATAATGTGGACTGTGCACTTGATGAGGTTGCGTGCCGTGTGGTTTCTGAACAGGCATAACAAAGCGCTCCCTGTCATATTAGCGGATTGTCTGTCCAGATTCCACTGCATGGGATATATGGTGTCTGTGTTGGCTTACTGCTCGCACGTTAAATCGCTATCGATGATTTAATGGCTCATCAGGGTGGCTACATGCATCGCTCCAGGAACGCGAGGACAGCAGTCTGAGGGTAAACAGTGTGTATCTAGTGTGTTTTGAAAAACCTCTCACTCTTCCAAAAAGGGATAGTGCACCCAAAAATAAAATTGTACACTTTTTTTAAAAAGAAATTAAAGATGATGCCTGAAGCACATGTGAGTGTAAAAGATTATGTAACAGAAAAAGAACATGAAGGGCAGGGATACGTAGGCCCCTTACTGTATATGATGATTCCATTGCAATAAAATGACTCCCTAACTAAAATCTAAATGCATCTATATGTAGCATGTGCAAAACTCATTTGTACTGACAATTTTTTTTTCCCCTAGAATATAAATAATTGTTTTTATATCACTCTCAACAATGCAGTTTTGCCCTAGTGAAACTTATAATCGGGGTCAAAGTAGTTTCCAGAAAATGCCTAGTTCTTTCATGAAACTCTGTGCAGGCTAATGGGTCGTAACTCTATATATTCACAGTGCTAAATGACTTAGCACAAGCTGATTGGTTCACGTTACATATGCCGCCAATGCGCTTGCTACTTTACATTTTAAAACTGGTTATCATCCATTTTGCAGCATGCTTTCAGTTCCCCAGAAACCCTCCACCTTCCCCAGCTCCACCTGTATTGATCTGCAATGGGTTATTTTACATGCTATTTTTGCAGCAGCATGATCTCTGTCTATCTCAGCCCCCAGGAATCCCTAGACACCAATTTGCAGTAACATACTATCTGACTTCAAAGCTAATACACATAGACTAAAGGGTTAGGCAAACATTTTAATTTGATGGTGCGCTTAACTATCCTAGCTGATTTTATTAGTGTTGATTTGTCTGAAGTGGGTATGTTGTTTTTTTATCCTGTGTTTTTTTCCCCCCTTTTTGCTGAGATCCATTGCTCCCTGTCTACAGTGATCTTCCATGTTACAGACTCTGGAAAACAACATGACCACCAGGATTACCATGATCCCAAGTCAATCCTAACAAAAATGCTTCCAAAAACTCAAACATCTCTGTAACTTATAATAAGACAGAGGCTGTTCTACCACTGAGTGTAATTTCACAGATGTCAGAGCTAGGAGATGTCCATATCATTTGCTGTAAGTCAGAGCCTCGCCGTGCCCACAACATGGCTTCCGCGAGACCACATGCATGTGGTGAAAGCCCTGCTTTGGTGTAGCCCATGAATTAAGGACCATTAACCTTCTGGAGTGGTGACTCCTGCACGGTGTTATTTTCTGAAACTGGTCATGTGGCTATGTTTCAGTAAGTTTTCCGACACAAAAAATGCTGCAGGTTCCAAGTTTCTAATCTCTAGATAAAGTCCGCCTCTGTCAGCACCACCATCACCAGTCATCAACTGCATTAAGGATCGGGACTGATCCAGGTTATTTACTGCCAGCCGCTCAGCTTTCCTTGAGCAGGATGGAAACAAGCAGTAACGTTCATTAGTTGTAACCAAGGTCATCTGTGAACAGAGATGAGCGTGAAGGCTGATGGAATTATAGTGTCACAGACCAAAAGATTCTCTTTGGTATATCTATAGCAGCATTGTTTTGTTCACAAAAACATTTTTCCTATAACCTCATAATAGCTTATGTTTTCAGAAAATGTTTTTTCCTGTCCTGTGTTTTTTCCCCTTATTGTATCTTTCAGGAACGGCTTTCATTTGTATTCCTGTATCCTCGTTTGTGTAATACAGTTGATTTAGTTTGTAAAAGTTTATTTATTTAGTTAGTTACCACATGAAGCAAGTTCTGGGTTACATAATAAAACATTTTTACAGTGTAGAGTAGAATTTTTTACTATTGTATGTTTAGTGTTATTTTCTCTTTACTTCAGTCTACGTGGATATTCTGAACTGCATAAAATAAAAGAGAAAACAAATTAAAAGAATCTAAGAAAGAAAAACTACTGTCTAGAGATCTATCTAGTGGGAGTCCAGTGGGCCAGATACAATTCATCTTTAGGCCTTGGTTTGATTATCTCTGTCAAATCTTTCTAGCTTCTTTTTGATTTATTTATCCAGAAGCTGTTTGGCCTTCAGGTCCCGATTTTGCTGTCTATGTGGGACACTAAACGTCTGAAAGCATTTAAAGGATTCAGCAAGATTAATATTGGTAGGGCCAATCAAACAAGTATTTGTACAGAGTGTACTTCAGCAGATAATGTGAGATATGCCTTAAATCTGTTCACCAAGACCACTAAGTTCCTATGTTCAGGCCCTCGGCAACATCATTTCCAGAGGTGTAGATGAACAGCTATTTAGTGCTCTGTAATGTGTTTATGATAGTGTTATCACTGGTACAGTAGCTACCAAATGAATTGGAAAATTAATATGACCTCCAGTTTTTGTTTCTCGGCATGGCAGCAGACGTTTTTGACTGATGACCCAACATTTGTTTAAAAATTGCATCAAATTATGTTGAACATTACTTGAAAACAGAGTTTGTATGTATCTTTCCCACAAAAATCCTTCAAACTCAGAACTTTTATTTGTTTATTGCACAATACCGCATTTGATTTATATGTTGGAAATAACATTTCTGATGCCTGTATGTTTAGTTTGTGCTGCTGAGGAGGATAGTTTATGAGATATGGGCCTTTGGGATTCTATATGCTGTATGCCTGCTAAAAGTTGTGTTTAAATAGTGGAAGCTGGATTCTTTATTATACTATTGTACTGATAGAGAAGAAACATGTTTCCTCTCATATTAAAAGGATAGTTCACCCATAAATAAAAATTGATTTACCCATCACACACCCTCAAGGCATTGTAGGTATATACTGTATGTCTTTCGATGAATAGACTCTGAGTTATATTAAAAATGTCCTGCCTCCTCCAAGTTTTATAATGCCAGCGAATGGGTGTTGAGATTTTAAGTCCAATAAAGTGCATCCATCCATCATAAAAAGTACTCCAAATGGCTTTGGGGGTTAATGTAGGCCTTCTGAATTAATGTTTTTATGGGAAAAAAAACATCTATATTTAAAACTGTATGGGCCTGTTTACACCTGGTCCTTTCATGCATTATTGGATATCTATCTGATTTGTTAAAACATTTATATTTACACTTGGCTATGTAAATGTGTCATCATAAAATGGATATAAATCCGATCTTCAATTGCCGTGCTATAGAGTTGACGTCAACAAAATCAAAAATTTTCTTGGCAGTTTGAACGTCGGCTTGCTGAAGAGATGCTTGTCCGCAGCGATGTGCATCATATCTGACTGTACTGTCATGTAGTCTATAACATAATCTCACACATTTATTATTTTAACTTTTTGGGAGGAGTTAAATTTACACATGTAGTTTCAGCAACCAGATGCATTTACACTTGAGCAATCGGATTTATATACATCTCAAATGCATTCTGGAGAGCATTTACACCTGGTCTTTTCACGATCGAATATCAATCTGATCAGACAAAATGCATGAAGTGACCAGGTATAAAATCCACAATCTCTAGCTGACATCTTGTCTCATGTGCTAAATGCGCTAAATGCCACTTTCTCATGAACAAGCTTATGACAGTTACTGGAAGCTGGTTTGGTTTTATCCACCTTTCCACATCTATAGCACATGCTTTCCCAAATGTTGGTTTTAAAAAACATTAAACAATTAATTGCCCACTAGTGTGTGTGTTCACTGCTGTGTGTGTGCGCACTTCGAATGGGTTAAACGCAGAGCACAAATTACAAGTATGGGTCAACCTGCAACTCACCCAAGAGGAGAAAGAGTACAAGAGCATCTTCACAATGCCTACAGGGCAGGTAATACAGCTCGATTTGGTCTGTCTTTCAGGTCACTAAAGGCTTCCAGAATTTCAGCAATTATGTATTTTATGCATCGTGCTTGACAGAGTACCTTAACAACATGCTTATCTTTTCCAAATACTTTGTGCACAAAGCTATTAGAGAAAGGTAACTTTGTCCAAGTTTGAAACAATGTGCTATACATTTCCACAAAGCATTTTTTTAAGTTTTCTTATATCTTGATTGCATGGAAATAGATCTGAACAAGACCCAAATTGTCATCAGTAAAGAGGATTCAGCTCGTCCAAGAGTTTTCAAACCTTTATTTATTTTTCAAGAACTTCAGTGCTCCAATCATCTGTGGATTACTCCACCTCTACTTTAGTCTCGGCCGCAGACATCTCATCCAACATTGGCTAAATGTCTGATGCATATGGCACACTTTAACTGGAGACACTTTGAAGTTGTCGTCAGATCAGTTTAATTATACAGGATCTCTGGGAGATGCGTGTTGCATTATTTTTCGTTCTAGGAAACAAAGATGCTGTGACACCTATAAGTATGTGAAATATTTACATTTCGCGGCATAGAATCTTTAAAATACATCCGTATTATTACACACTGTCTGTTATTGTGGCGACATTTCTTCACCCCAAAACATGACGCTGAACGAAACAAACTGTGATTGGTTGTTTGACATGTCAGTCAAACGGCCTCATTACCAGCCCTTGGCCAGTGAACACTACTATGTATTCCAGACCTTCAGCCATCACTCTGAAGGTCAGGCTACGCAAAACTACAGTACCTCTACTTTATTGCTTCTGTGAAGGAAAAGTTATTTTAAGTTAGACTCTCCAAGACAAAGGTTTTTGCGAGTCATTGTGTCCATCCTGTCCTGCACTTAATCATGGCCTTCAATAATCAGTTCTGCTTGATATCCCAGAGCAGTGTTTCCCAACCTTACACGTTTTGGATGTCTCCCTAATCAAACACACGCACCTGATATAACTTATCATCTTGTTTGTAGAAACTCCAAAACTTCAAATGGGTGTGTCAGATAAGCAAGCCTTTCAAAATGTGTACAGTTGGGGGCCTTCCAGGAACACAATTAGGAACCACCGTCCAAGCGCTGTAATGTGCTACTTAAACTTCTATCACATTCTCTTCATCAGATTCTCTTTGGTCACTATTAAGCTCACCAAACAGCAGGTCTTGCCAGGACTATAGTTTTGACTAACTCTTGGATTCAAGTCTACTGATTTCTCAGTTTTGTTGACCCTGCTTTGGTCCTGATGTCTGACTTCAGGTTCCAAGAACCAATTCCAAAGAAAAACTAGACATTGACAGCTATCTAAAACATACACTAATGATCCAGACAAACACACTTGTCTAATAAGAAACAGATGTAAGCACAACTGCCCAAGTATTTTTGGCATATTTTCTTTGTAGGAACTCTGAGCAAATTATGCTGTAATTTCTAAACACATTACTCAGTGTACGGGGGGAAAAAGAATCAAATCAAGCTTGACATATTGTGACATACCTACGTAAATTTAAATCAATAAAAAAAATTATAAAAAGAGTCCAAGTATTCTTATAGATCTAACTACATGTGATGTTAAGTTAATTGATTTAGTTTTCTCCTTACCACAGCTGGTTTGAGGAAAAGTTTCCGGTTGAGCCGGAAGGACAGAACAAGTCAACAGGTGAGACAGAAGATGGACGAAGGAAATGCCGGAATCAATTTACCAGTATATCAGGAGGTTCTGCCTTACAAGAGAATGCCTGATGAGCCTTACCGCCTTGTGCTCCTAACTGGTGAGAATGATTCTTCTATAAATCTGTGAGTTAAAAAGAGTGAAAAAATGGCGACTTTTTTACAACTGCGAGAATCTTAAAATTCTCATAAAAGAATTGCATGTTATAAAGTCAAAACTGGTACTGTATATAACAAAATATTTAGTCACAATTCTGAGATTACATCTGGCACTTGACCTTATTTGTCAGAATTGCGAGTTTATATCTGGTAATTCTGACTTTGTAACTAGCAATTCTGATTTTATATTATAATTTTCCATTGCAAGAAAAAAAAAATTGTGGGGGGAAACGTCAGAAAGTATGTGCTATATTCCAGGTGCTACCAAATTTTGCTTTGTTTATTAATGGTAAGCTTCCCTGCCAGTGAGCTGTTAACCATTGGGCACTTTTATAATACTATGTATCTTTTTTGAAGCTTGACAGCTTCAGTTGCTGTTCATTGTAACTGCATGGAAAAAAGCATGGAAAAGTCTTGATATATTCTTTATTGTGTGTGTGTGTGTTTGGCCAAAGGAGCAAAATGCATGCAAGTTTGGAGTAATGAGGTTATAGCTGAAATAATATAGATACTGTAGAGAAAGAAAGAGTCTAGAAAGTCTGTATGTATCTGTTTTCATTGTACTGCCTGGACATAGACCTGGGTCTGCAAAATGTTCACCTCAACGTCATTTCTAAAGTCAGACTCCTAAGGAGCCAAAAGAATACGTGCTTATTATCTAAACATGAAAGTGCTGGTTGAATATGCCAGGCAGCCCTCCATACAGCTGGAGCCACTTGCTATTTTTTATGTCATTTACATTCCCTGTTGCCACAGTCCATTAGTAGCAAGAGTTTAGAAAATGACCATAATCAAAAGTTGACATTCCATTAAGCATGAAATCCAGAGCTATCTGTTCCGAGGTTTAATGAAATGGAAGTTCAGCTTTTCTGTTGCTGAGGGTATAGCTATAAATATTCAAAATTGAATGGCATCTTGGCAGATAGAATTTCTATTGTTATAAAAGTTGTAACTGTCTACCTAAAACGCCACTATTGCTTTAGTGTTTGCATAATTACGAATGCATGATATTCTACTTAGAAATTTGATGAGGCGTGTGAGATCATTTAAACTTTTTCACTTCTTTTTATCCACAACTGAATCAAAAGTATGTCCCTGTGGTAAATTTAGAGCATTAATTCTTAGATATATCAGGGGTGAGAACAGCTGTTGGCAAGGTGTAGGTGAATGCAAGA
>JAUMHR010042013.1:0-11589 GCA_032361145.1 Enteromius fasciolatus | reverse complement strand
TGAGGGCAGGTGTAAAAACGACAGGTGAAACAATCAAACTAATGAGGGAAAAACCAAAATCACAAAGACAGCGGGGGGGACACGACAAGACAGGAACATAATGTAACAAAAACACTGCAACTTACAGGACTAAAAACACGAAAACACTGTTTGGTCGGGAGAGAGAGAAGCAGCTGCGTGTGCATCCTCCACCATCTTGGATGCAAGAACACAGTAAACAAAATAATGTGTCCTAGCAACGACAACTGTGCTAAAATCTAATAAGAATAGACACAAAACACTTCTTCCTCTTCTGCTGCTCGACTGCTTCTACTCTCTACTTTGTCCTGTCATTCCACTAACTTCACCGGGCCCCCTCATCCTTGAGTCAAGACCCTTTTATATACACAGAGCTTTTAACAATAGAGATTGTGTCAAAGCAGCTTTAAATTAAAAATTAGGGAAACCCATAACCCTAAGGACAACAGTAAACACTAAGTTTTTAATAAAATTAGTTCATCATTGATTCAGTGTTGTCATCGTCCAGCTCAGTTTGATTCAAATAGTATCTGTGCAATCAAGTTGATGATATTGCTGAAAGTTGTCCCCAACTAAGCAAGCCAGTGGTGAAAGCACCAAGGAACCAAAACTTTATCAGTGATAGAAATTGATAAAAAAAACTTGTGAGGAACCAGGCACAGTCGTGGGGCTAATTTTCCTCTGGGCAGATGAATCAGCAGCCTAATTTCAGATCAGATTGTACAGAGGACTCATGTGATTTCAGTGCTCTTACCCCAATGTCCTGGTGACAAGGTCTTAGTTTTTGGTGCACCTTTATTTGTCCTGATCTCTACTGACAATCATCGGAAAAAGAATGAAACATATTAATATTAGTGTAGATGCCATTCTTCTTATGATGAAACAAGTAAGGGAACTTTATGGGAAGTGTTTCAGTTTGGGCTGACCTAATTAATGCAGCCTAACAATGTGTTAACAGATTTGAATAATATAAATGTGTTAGTGTGTTATGTGTATGCTATTTAAAGACTTTACTCTAGGTTTGAACTGACAGACTGTGTTTGCCTCCCAAACAATGTTAGGTAGATTATTCCAGAGTTTGGGTGCACAAAAGAAAAAAGAATCTGCCACCCGCAATCCACTTTGATATTTTAGGTATTATTAAACAGGCAGAGTTTTGAGAACGCAGTAGACGTGGAGAACTCCAATGTGATAAGAGCTTGCTCAAGTACTGAGGAGCTAAGACATTTAGGGCTTTATAAGTCCAAAATCTACGCAATGTTTTAAAGGGAGCCAGTGCAGTGTTGACAGAACCGGGCTAATATGCTCATACTTGAGGCAATGGATCTGGAGGTTGTGCAGCCACCAGCAGGACCCCTGGAGAATTGACTGACCTTTCCCGAGGGTGTGCAGCCACTGGCGGAACTTCAGTGGAAGAAACCGGGCAGAACCAAGGCACTGGAGTGTGAATCGCTGAAACTGGAGGTTGTGCTGCTACCAGCGGAACCCCTGGACAGTTAACTTACCTTTCTCGAGCGAGGATTTCTGACAGCACTCCTGGCTGTGAAACGTAAACCAACATTTCTGACGATTCCTCTGTCTGTGATTCGGGGCTAGGACCCGATACTAGCGGATTAAGAACAGCAAGGA
Source organism: Enteromius fasciolatus (assembly GCA_032361145.1). Classification (NCBI taxonomy): domain Eukaryota; kingdom Metazoa; phylum Chordata; class Actinopteri; order Cypriniformes; family Cyprinidae; genus Enteromius; species Enteromius fasciolatus. Next base: position 9,942 of record JAUMHR010042013.1, on the reverse strand, counting down.
TTTCTGATGGCTCTCCTGGCCGTGAAACCAAAACCGACTTGAAACACGCCTCCTCGGACCATGATACGGGGTTAGGACCCATTATTTGCGGGCTGGGAACCACGAGGATTGCAGATGGCACTCCGGGCCATGAAACTGGAACCAACACTTCACTACACGGCTCCTTAGACCGTGATACGGGGTTAGGACCCATTATTTGTGGGCTGGGAACCACGAGGATTTCAGACGGCACTCCGGGCCATGAAACCGGAACCAACACTTCACTACATGCCTCCTCGGACCGTGATACGGGGTTAGGACCCATTATTTGTGGGCTGGGAACCACAAGGATTTCAGATGGCACTCCGGCCCATGAAACCGGAACCAACACTTCACTACACGGCTCCTTAGACCATGATATGGGGTTAGGACCCATTATTTGTGGGCTGGGAACCACAAGGATTTCAGATGGCACTCCGGCCCATGAAACCAGAACCAATACTTCACTACACGGCTCCTTAGACCGTGATACGGGGTTGGGACTCGTTTTTTGCGGGCTAGGAACTGGAAGTTTGTGCGAAGATTGCCAATGCGGAACGCTGTGATCAGTGCTTCATCGCAGAAATTTGTAGATTTGGACAGTTCGTAAAATTTTGTGGCATACGCGAAGAAGGGCAGATCCCTCTGCATGAGATCACTGTATTGAGCAGCAAAAGCCATTTCCGGGGTAAATTGTTCCACGGATTCCCCTCTTGATCGCAGGACTCTAAAACCCTCACTGGATCCTAGTGCGGCGAAGTTTTTTTGTCCCATAGGAGACTGATATAAGCGGATCCATACGCTAAGAGTTTAATCAGAGTCGGCAGAATAGGGTAAAAACAACGGCAAACAGGATACAGAGGGTGTAATCCTGAGTTGGCTGGAGACATGACACTCTAGCTGCTGCATTTTGGACCAGCTATAGTTTCTTTATTAAGTATGCAGAGGAACCACCCAATAAAACATTACAATAATCTAACCTCAAGGTCATGAGCGCATCAATTATGCTTCTGCATTTGACATATATTGTAATTTAGAACCAGATGTTTGGGAACCACTGCCTCAGATGGCCATGCTTGTATTTCTCTTTCTGATTAGTGATTTCTTCAGTACGAATGCACTGGTTATTATCTGTCTACAGGGAACAAAGTCATACTACAGTAGACTCTAGGAAGAACTAACGTTTGGATTTGCAAATTTGTGAGGTTCATGGTAAAATATATTTGAAATATATATTTAGTTCAGAGGCACATAAATGCAAACAAAACTATTTTGAGTACATTCATTCTACTTTGCTCTTTATATTTGGTATATTTGAGTTATATTGTATTATGATATCTGATTTCAGATTTATCCATTTCTAAAGTAAACTTTAGTTAGCATTTCAATTATATGGCCCCTTCCTGTCTGAGTAGGTCGTTTGGGCCTGAAGAAACTGCAGTACAGATCAGACTTTAGCCAGATAGTCAAACATCTGGCTACTGATGCCATCTGTCAGCTTTTTTAAATAGTTTAGCTTTCAGTAAAGAGGTTTTCCTCACAGCAGCTCTGACACAGAACTGGTTGTTATACAGAATGTTATATTCATATAATATAATCCGCAGGTGGTCACACAGCCTCAGGAACAACTGGAACCCATTCTGTCACGTTTACTGTCTCTAGTCTCACCTGGAATAGTTTGCAGATTACTATTGTAGTGCTGTGGCTGTACACAACTGAACAATTATGTACCAATCACTATCTGTTTCTTTATTAAACATAAAGAATGATATTTAAAATGAATTCCTTTTCTGCTACAAAACTATGTGATCCTATGTGTAATACAAAGAGTGAACTAAACTTGCCCTATTACTTCTAAGATATAACCACAAAAATTCTGAGATGTGTCCAGACTTTTAGAATGAAGTGTTGAATGTTTTAACAACTTAACTATTTGACAAATGCAGGTCTGGATAATATTCACATGCTCCTTGGATTCATAAACAAGTTGAGTCTTTTGGCATATTCAAGATGCTGAAAGGACAAGCACCAGACATGAGCTAAAATAGAAAAGCCGACAAAAAAGGAGGAAAAGGCATTTGACTTTCAAAAAATGCACTCAGTGTCTTAACACAGGCTCATTAGGCAAAAATTATTATCCCTAAGCTAAACACAGTGCTAATGCAGTTGTGCAGGATGCCGAGAAAGGTTCAGAAAAAAAGGGTTCACCTTGTTTTTTTGAGAGTCAGATAATAGGATATTGCATACACTGTATACATCGTTCAATAAGTCATGATCAGTATGTCATGAAAACATACAGTAGACATTTCCCCCTATTTAACTCCCCCTAATAATTGAACAAATTTTAACTTTGATTTTCAGTTTAATATAATTTAAGCCAAAATGACTTGTCCAGCAAGCTTGATAGTAAAATCTGAGTTAGCAATTAAAGATAAGTTTTTATGTTGAACTTTGATAGTCAAGTGAACACCGTGTATCAGAGGATAAAGGTCCTATAAAGTGCTATTGGAAAATCTTTTTTTTTTAAATGAATTCCACTATCTGTCTGTGTGTCTTTATCTATCTGTCTCATTAGCAGTGAGGATTTCAATGTGACCCCCTTCTTTCCATCTTACGTCATTTCTGGGAAAAATTGCACTGGAGCCATTCAAATCTGTTGAGACAAAGCTTCCTTGAGGAAATCATCTTCACCCTGCTTTGAAGGCTTCAAAAAAAAAACGAAACTTGGACTTCTGACTTCCTTCTGACCAACAACCTTATTTGTCTAATAAGTCTTCATCTTTGTTAAAGGAATGAATGAAACACATTGGAAATACTATATGTGTCACATAGAGCAGGGTGTCTTGCTTTAATACAACTTTCTTTGAGAGGTTTTATTTATTTATCTATTTTTTATTATGGCATCTGGCTGGAGTCCAGTATGTATTTAGTCATAGATCAGGGATTGGCAACATCAGTCCTGAAGTGCCACTGTCCTGCAGAGCTTAGCTCCAACCCTGAAAAAAATCTCCCTCCTGATTATAAAGCCATTGATTAGCTTGTTCAGGTGTGTTCAGGTGGATACTATGTTGCCTATCCCTGCTTTGGATTGTAGGTAATAAGTGTGAGTGGCGTTCGCTGTGAAGGTAGGGTTAGGGTTGGAAAGAGTGCAGTAGCTGAGCTGTACTGAGTTTGGTCATCCCAGAGCATCTCTCCATCCCATCAGTCGTCTGTCTTTCTGTTTACTCTTATTCACTCATTACAAGCGCACAATGCTCATACTTATGAGAATGACTGCTTTCTTGTATAGCATGCCCAGATTTTTTTCTCTTTTGAACAAGAGTTGCCCTTCTTTTTTCTTTTTTACCCAGCCCATTAATATCTAGCCTGTCATTTCTGTTCTTAATTTTGTTTTTGGCTTGCAACAAGTTTGTGTGCATTTCTGAAACGTGGAGGTCTTTTATTAGAGATAATTTGCAAGCAGTCACACTTTCACGTGTAACGAGTGTCAGTACAGCTTCTCCTGGCAGGTGTAACAGATGCGTTGTAAAGCATTCGACATGCCCTTCTCAGAACAATGGGCTTCATTTCCCCCAAGCCTCTTAGACAAACATCGGTCACGTTTCCCTTGACTGAGCAGCCGTTGGAAAAAAAGACTCGTCATTTTACAGGAATGAGAACTGTTGTAACTACGCGAGGATCGCTGTGATGTGCGTGAGCAGTTGTAAAGAAGAAACCCAGCGATGGAGTGAACATCATTATCCGAGTACTGATTTTGTTTTAGTCCTCTGCTCACATAAAAAAGCAAAGTCCATGCAAATGTCTGGCAAGACGGTGAAATTCCTCTTGGACGAGAGAGTGGGAAAGTGGGTCTCTCGCTCTCCCTGTCTCTCCTGTTCTCTCTCGTCCTTCCCTCCCCTCCCCTCTCTCCTGTCTTTCCTCCCTGCATGTCTCTTTCTATTTCTCTCTCTCTCTCTCTCTCTCTCTCTCTCACTCTCTTTCTTTCTGGCAGCACTCAGCTTTTTTGGCAAGAGTGACCAGAATAAAAACAGCAACACCAGACATAGAAGAGAAAAAAGTGCAATGATCCATCGAACCAAAGGCTTTGCCCTTTCCTAATTACGTCGTGTCCAGTATCATTTTCTTTTTCCTCCCCTCTTCTTTTTTTTGAGACATTTTTGAAGTGGTAATTAGCTCTTGGAGAATAAAACCAGCTGATTCGGGGAGGGCCAGTGCATTTTGGGGCGAGATGGCTAACAGGAGGGCTGCGTTGCTCCTTCTCGGATTCTTCCTCACCGTACATCTGAGTCCTTCACTGCAAGGAGGTAGGTGTGCACTTGATAGCTTGTATAGGAGATCCTGAGAAGCACTACTGGCATAGAAGGGCTTCCTGAGTGCTTTTTCCTGCATATACATTGTAGTATACATTGTGCAGAAAGTGAAGTTGTGCGCTTCAGGTGGTTATGTTTACAACTGACCGTAGTCAAGCATTTTCACCGGAGGATACTGATAGGATACGAATAGCATGTAAGCAGCCATGAATTTAGTACAGCGACTTTCACTACATTTACCTGTGCCTGGCATGCTGACATGAAACGGATGATTGCAAAGCAATCTTATACACAGAATACCAAAAATAAATAAATACATTTATAGTAATTCAGAGGCATGCCTCAGGTCTTGAGCATTACAACCGTGCATGTTTGCTAAAAAATCTGGTCTACATTACTGGGAAACAATCAGTGTGGTGACGTTCACATGATTCACATTTGAGTATGTTTTACTTTTGCCTAACAACATCCAGTTTATTTTCAAACCAAAAGAAGCATGTTTCATTGCTGAGAGTAAATAATGATATAATACAAACGGTGCTTTAGTTACCCTAAAAAGCAAGTTAAAAGATTCCTATATTCAAATTGAATGTACAAGAACTTTAATTAGTTTTGTGGTTTATTTGCATGCAAACGATTGTTTAGGTGGTTTTCACCATCAAGTTAAACTGCAGCATCCTGTCTTTTTCAATCAAATACAAAGAATTTAAGCTTGCAAATACTGTAGCACGAACCAGCAAATGTGGACTGCAGAGATTTTACAACTAAAAATCCTAAATGTTAACTCAGTTACAGATGTTAGTTTAAGTTCTCCGCAGTCTTGTGCCAGAGCGCTCGACTGGGAATATGAATGTGGTGAGAGCTGTTTCTCTCGAAGGCCATTCCCCTCGATTGTGGAGCGCTTTAGCTGAAGGGGAGGGTTGTGATGAGTTTGTTAATCGAAAACACAGCTCATGCATCCTGAATTTCTGATGACTACAGATGGACTCTTTCTGTCAGCTAGTGTAGACTACACAAATAAAACACATTCAGAGTGGACATTGATGTCCAATGAGCCGCGCAAGTGCCCATTAGGTCACTGTGTTGCTCTTCGCAAGGGCCGAGGAAAAAAGTGGTGTGGAAGACTGAGAAGTCAAAAACTCATTTTTTGGCCCCATCATTCTATTGCAGTTGTTTTGATGTTCTTGGATGTGCGTCTGTGCAATGTTTAGTCGTGATTGGAAAGGATGTGGGGGTCTGTTCCCAGTTTCCAAACAAAGCCAGAGTATTTCACAATGATTTATTTATTTTCACGAAAATACTTTCTTCGGCACTTGCTGATGTATGTGTTTCCAGGCTGCTCCTAGAAGAGAGCTCTCACTGATGCTGAATGAATTTATTATGGAGAAATACTGCTTGTGTTGCCTGTGAGGATTTGCAATTGTGATATGTTTTCCATAAAAGCCATCAGGCCCGCATTTTAATTTCAGCAGTCTGTTATGTTCATTTTAATAATTGTATTGGAGCCAATAAAACAGCTCAGCTATTTCCTCCATACATCTCAAGCTCCATGAGAAATCTCTGGTCTGGTCTGGGTAGCTGTGATATTTGCGTGCCGAACGTGCAAACTAAAAGGTTTTTTAAAAATTCAGTTTCTGCATGCATTTAGCAATTCTTCTCCAAGGCCAACACTAAGCAAAAGACCATGCTGTTTATAGGATAGAGCGTATACAAACACGAAAGCCATCTCCCATTACCCCATAGTGAAGTTTTTCAGGGCTATGCACAATGAACACATTGCTTTCTGAGTGCATTGTTATCAAATGACCTCCGCGTTGGACGTCTACCAAAATTTTCATCTGAAATTCAAAGCTCAGAGCCTGTGAGTCTGTTTGGACGGCTCGAGCAGGTGGAATGTTTTTTCTGCTGGTGTGAGTAAGTTATGTGGCAGGTGGGAATTGAAAGGCCTTGGGAAGTTAGTATGTCACCAGACACGTGGCTGTTACTGTGATGCTTTAAGCAAAGCCTAAATGTCTCTCTTCTTCCATGTCTGCTAAAATGCTGACAGTTTTGACACATGGAACAGCCCCTGTCGAAAATTAAGGAAGATTTGTTTTATAGCCAAAATCATGCACTGCTTTGACCCCTTAAAAGAACACCAACCGTGAGACTTCATGTTAAACCGTATACTAGTGTTAAAAAGTCTGTTGTGCAGTAAACACTTCATTTTGGTAACACTTTATTTTGATGGTCCCTTTTGAACAATATGTTGACAATAAGTCAACTAACTCTCATTAGAATATTAGTACTCTCTAATTAATATCTGCTAACTCTTTATTGTGATGGTTTCCCAAAAAGATCCTCTACTGACTTTGCAAGTACATATCAACTTATACTAACCCTACCAGTCTACTAATACTCTGCTAGCACTCTATTGAGAGTTAGTAGATATGTAGATGCAATGTTATTTATAATCAACAGAATACGTTAAAGGGACCATCAAAATAAAGTGAAACCAACATCTCATGGGGATCCATGGGTTGTTTGCTTTATTGGAGCTGGCATTGTGTCTAGTGTATCTAAACTGTTGATCGATTGTGTAAGTTGGCAGTCACATCATACACAATGGTAAGCCCTCTGTGGATGTACCAATTATCACGTATCAGCTTTCCCTCTCACTCTCCAATACCCTCCTGTGGTAATTCATCACTCAGAAGTCTGTCATACTTGTAAGCGCATGACAGCCGATCATTTTGTGCAAGGTATCGGGTAACGGTGCCCCTCAAACACCATTGCCGGTCGGTTATTACTGCAAACACTTCCAGTACTGTACTGCGTGGCAGACGGGCCCCAGGCCTCGCTCCTGCAGCCAAAATAATTAGGCTGTTTTATGACAACCGCTATTAATGACACGCGGGCTATGAGAGGAGGGCCAGGGCCAGATGAAAGGAAGGGAAAGGAAAGGAAAGCAAGGACTTGCCTCCTTCTGGTCTTGTAAGAATTAAGAAGCTCTCCTTTTGCATGCAAAAGCTTGAAATGAGGAGGAATTTTAAAAGGCACCACTTGGCGCAAGTCTCTGGCTCAGAACATCAGAGGAGTTCAATCCATTAGGTCTCCTCCTCATTGACACTCAGCTGGCTCTGCTTGAAGGTGTATGAAATCACCGCCAGATCAGATGGCACACCTCCGCCGTCAAATGGGATTATGATAAATTGCCCCCCTCCCCCCTCCATGAATTCCCAATCTGATTAGCGACTCCTCCAGAGAGGTGCTTTATGGCAAACGTGTGCTGGGAGCACCTCTCTGGACTCCATCCTGGAGATCTTGTTTTCCAGAGCTGGCTGTAAGGAATTAATGTCTCGTGGTATGTCTAGTGGCGTGTTGATTGATTGGCATGGAGCGTTTGCCATGCAGTCTGCTGACTGGAGCCACAGTTAACACTGTAATGCCTGTGATAGACAATGCATTTAATGCTTTTCATGCACTCAGGCCGGTTTATGTGCTGGTGGCACCACAGCCATGATTTCCACCAGCAAATTTGTTATTTGTTAAAGACATCAGCATCTAATGCGTATGCTGGAGACCAGCTTTATTAAAATTCGACAAGGTTAAAGTGAATTACAAAGGGGTGTGTTTGCATTAATCTGGCATTATAAAATCATTTTGAGCTTTCGTGAAATTACAGACTTGCCGAATGCACAAACGGATTATGCTCAGAAAAAGTAGAGCGCCATCTGCTGTTAAAATAAGCACTCAGAATTCCAGAGACAAATGGAAGATCTCAGATTTGATTGATTCTGCATCGATTTATCATTGCAGCCCTATAGATGCACACCACAGAAAGCAGCAGAGCAGGTGTGAGCAAAAGCATAGTTCAACATATGAATCTCACCCATCCCATCTGGACCTCTGATTGTGGTACCCTGAAATACCTCCCATGTTTCCTGCTCTCCAGCATATGCTGACTTATGTGGTCTGCTCTATGTGTCCTTGTGTAGAGAGAACAGTGCAGGCCTGCAGAGAGATGGCCTCTGTAGACCATATTATCATGACCTCAACTCTCAACACCATGCTCTATCGGGCTCCTGCAGTGCTGGCAGCGGCTCTGTAGGAATGCAAGCAAAGATAAGCAGCTTCATTTAGCTACATTAATTTATACCTCCCCCTCGTTCACAGTCTAAGACCGCTAACAGATCTGACAGTTTATCTCCTGTATCTTTGGCATTTAGAAACACAGCTCCTTTGCCACACACTCATATAGTCAGCAGTCGCCGGCCCATCACAGGATGGCATTGCTGGGAAATCAGCACATATTGAGGCTGGGCTATGGTTAACATGAGTGTCACTTTAAGATCAGGCTCTTTAGAGTGCTCTTGAGTTTGGCCCAGTCTTATTTATGTTTTGTTTACACATATGGATGGGAGTGCTTAGCATGTTATCTCTGTTCATAGTGGTGTTAACAGTGATTCAAATGGGTTAATGACAGCTTTTCAAAATAATACACTTTTGTCTAATAAAGCTCTTTGTAATACAGCCCTTATGTCCTAAAACTGTACAGAACTGAGACTCGATGTTAGATCACATCACTTTACCTTTAGAACACATTAGAATGTTATTTGCTCTATAACCACAAATTCCAGTCAGGGTAAATGTCAAAGTGAGAGTCCTGTCTACTTCCACTGAGAGGGGACGGAGCCAAGATTTGAACAAAGAGCTGCACTTAAACCAGATCACTTGTTCCAAACCCACTCTAGATAGCTGTCATACCATCCAGCGTCAGAGACAGACTCAAGTCAGGAGAGGACATGGTTTCTGACTGGAATGTGCTTGGTCATGAGCTTGATCTGATGTTTGCTCTTCATTCAGTCATAATGAAGAAGGTCACAGAGTAAGCCTGGGAGATTAACATCGTGGCTCATCCCTTTCTTTTATAGAAAAGTGTACAGTACAAGACAGCGAACATCCAGTAACCTAAGGCACATCTAACATAAATAATAATAATAATTACACTTACACTAAAGTCCTACTTTATGTTAATAAATCCCTAATACATGTTTACTTCCACTGTAACTAGATGTGTATGTAGTATGTAACCACAGTGTAAGTAAGTACACACTGGTACATAGTATCCACAGCTGTAATATTTCTGTGACTTCACACAACCCTCAGAATAGTGTTTGCATGTACAAATGTGTAACAAGACTAACCCAGCACTTTTTATATAGTTTTACACTTTATATTAAGTAGACAATTGCATGGATTTAGCATGTAATTACACTGATGCTACCCAGCAGCGGGCAATACATTAGGCTTTACATATAAATTGTGGTTGGTTTCCAGAATGTTACACTTTATGTAAAGTGTGCAGTTCCTGAGGAGTTACCATGTATATACACTGGTAATACAGAGGTGCACCAACTCCACCCACTTTACATATCCCTAAACCTACCCAACTACACCCCCTGATCGCCCCCTGATCCAGTAACTCTCATACATACTGCTGATACTAAATGTATGTAACGTAATGTAATTCCTGTAACATGACTACTCAGTGAAGAGAAAAAAGTGTTGCTACCAATGTCCTGTTACACATTTGTACTTACACACACCATTCTGAGGGGTGTTACATGTGTGT
>JAUMHR010042012.1:0-11611 GCA_032361145.1 Enteromius fasciolatus | reverse complement strand
TTCAAGAGTGTTGGAAAACCATTTCAGGTGACTACCTCTTGAAGCTCATCGAGAGAATGCCAAGAGTGTGCAAAGCATTAATCAGAGCAAAGGGTGGCTATTTTGAAGAAACTAGAATATAAAAGATGTTTCAGTTATTTCACCTTTTTTTGTTAAGTACATAACTCATTATGAGTTATTCATTCATAGTTTTGATGCCTTCAGTGAGAATCTACCAATGTAAATGGTCATAAAAATAAAGGAAACACATTGAATGAGAAGGTGTGTCCAAACGTTTGGCCTGTACTGTATATATATATACACACTGTATTACAGATTTTTAAATGTTTATAGTTTCAAATAGTATCATGACCAAATATTGTCCTATTCTTTTAGAATCAGATTTTATAAATCAGTTAAATCTGGCCCTCAACTGGTTTTGTGCTCCAGGGTCACATTTATGGTACAAAAAAACAACAACATCTATTTCAGATAAATACTGTTCTTTTGAACCTTTCTATTCGTCAAAGAACCCCCCACAACCCGAAAAATATTCAGCAGCACAACTGCTTTCAATTTTCATAACAGTTTCAATTTTCAAATGATTTCTGATGGATCATGTGATATTGAAGACTATTATAATGCTTTGCCATCACAGGAATAAGTTAAGGTACCAACCTCTGCAGAGGCAGTTGTAGTCTGATGATCAGGTAGAAATTTAGTACATCCTCCACCAACATGTCCTTCTCTGAGAGTTTGGTGATCTTTCGCCAGCAACCTGCCGCTTCCAAATACTGTGACGCTGATTGCATTGCTTGTCTCAGCTCCTTCATTGACTTTGCTTCTGCAATCTGAAAGTGCACTTTTAGAGTTTACCACCTCAGTGCAACAGCAGTTTTGAAGCACAATGCCAGGAAAACCCACCTGTCTGATTTTGTGTGCAAAAGCCGTGTCTCCAAGGTCTTGTAAAGTAGGTCTGTAGCTTGTGGAGTAGTTAAACAGACTATGGTACAGTGCTGGAGAGAAGAATCCCACAGGAGGACCTCCATGAACCAAAGAGATGGCCAACAGACTGCCGACCTCAAAGTAGAGGTCATCCCTCAGAGCTGTTGACGCACAACAATTGTTCATTATGAAAAGTAGCCGTGAGAGGGGCTATATGTATGCAAGTCCAGAATCGTACATTTTTAAGAAGGAAATTAAACATAAACTCAAGGGAAAAGGCGTCCTACCTTTAGAGTTCAGAGCTAGGTTTTTAGATCCATCAGGGCCCTCAAAGATTTCTGACATCTGCAGTTTTGAAATAAGACATCTGAGGAAGCGATGCTGATTCCTAATTTTATTGCTATGTTTGTCTTTGGAGAATTTCACAGAAAGTTTGCAGCAGGGATTAAAGTCACTTTGTCGCAGAATCCGCAGAGCTGCTTCCATCACCCCATCATCATCTTCCACTAGCACCTCAGTAGACTGCTGCTGTGATATCTGATGGGCCAGATCCATTAAGACCTCTGGAGAAGTGGAAGGCACACATTGCCTAGAAAACAAGGAGAGTGAGCTGCTACTACTACACCTCAGTGTGTGTGTGTGTGTGTGTGTGCGTGTATATATATATATATATAAACATGATCCAAGGGAGCACTGGGATAGATTCCGTTAGAGTGAAATTCATTTCTAGTTGGGTTCTAGAGGCGTTTAGTTCAATCTAAAAGGAACAGCAGTAATAATTATAATAACAGCAATAATGCAGTTCATAAAAAAATAATGATTATCAAATAATTTGAATAAATTAAATATTAAATAAAATAATCATCATGATTAAAAAGTAATAATATATATTTAATATAGAGCTCTTACATAAGATAAAGGAAGCTTTACACTCAGTACACAGTGGTCAGTACACAATGGTATAATGGTCCAGAGAAATTAAGAATAATCTAGTACATATCTTACTCATATCAGATTCAATTGATTAGGAAAGTACCTTTTACTGATGAGTGAAGAGTGAAGGTCAGAGATGTTTTTTAACCGCCTCTTCCTCTCTTGCCTTATAGCCAGTGGGGATTCAACATGGTTTGGCAATGGTACTGACACTGAAGGGAGAAAATATTCAACACAATTATGTAACTTTTAATCATTTTACAAATAGTATTAAACAATAGTTCAGATAGCTCACTTTTTCCCTCAGCAGCAGCTTCACAATCAACACATATCCAGTCGCTTTCGTAAAGCTTAAGGTTGGAACATTTTCGATGAGTTCCCCTGGATCCGCACAACTTGCAACGAACAATTTCAAAAGACCTGCAGAGCAGATTTGAACTGAAATTCGAATCGCTTTCAAAAACAAACTGATTCCATTTCTTGATTTCAGAATGACTAAATAAAATGCTCAGATTACCCTGACTGTGAGCTGTATTTACGACCTTTTTGACTGTGACACTTCACAGCATCACAGTGCTGGTACATTTGCAATAAATCTTCATATGCATTTTCCTCAAGTTCCCATGCTGCATCCCTGAAAAACACAATGATGATGCTTACAAAATATTAAAGAAATAGGTAATTTTACAGAAAATGTAATAAATGTAATCAAATAACTGCATGATTTTGAATAGCCTAAGGGCAAGTAAATTTTCAGATAAATGTAATTTTTAGGTGAATTATTCCCGTAATATATATATAGTAATAGAACAATAATAGTTAAAAAAAATTCTCTAAACAATAAATACATAAATATATATAAAATACATAGAAATAAACTGTAAATAATGAAGGACACAATCAAACACTACAGCAATCAGAATATGTTACTTAGAATCATTAGAATATCAGAAGGGAACACAATAATTTACCGCTCTGGTATATATATTCCCATTCTGAGCATTTCCTGCTGAAACTGGTCCTTGTTATTGCACAGTGTGCATTTGAAGAAAAACATGGCAGCGCTGTGTGAGTAATGCTGAAAAAAAAAAGAGACCAGGCTCAAATCCCACATTTTTGCATTTTATACATATTTTTCACATCATTAACTTGAATGTGTGGTACAATTACCTGTACACAGTTTCTATGAAACCAGCTGCCATGACACGCAGGACATTTGAGGACACTGTAGGACAGAATGGGTTCAATAGGCTCCAGACAAATGGAGCAAGAGAGGGGCAGACTGGGGCTGGAGATGCAGGACTGACTAGGTGCATGTTTTCTACAGAAAGACCTGCAAATGATGAAGTTGATTTTATTAATCAAGAAATCAATTGAAGTATGTGTGGTCTTTATTACTATAGCCAAATATGTATCTTAATATACAGACAGATGAGTATTAATTTAGCTACTATTAGAAACATGCCTGAGTCTGTGTTTTAAGTGAGATGCCTAAACAGGTGATGGACGGTATGTCCTGTTTTAGCTGCAGGCTATAATGTATACAAAGAGGCTTTTAACATAAATTTAGGAACACATGACTGTCAGGTAGAATATGTGCATTAGCTGTATAGAACACGCCTTGAAAACTGTATAAAAAGACATTGCAGAAGGACATCGAGAGATCTCTCTGCAGAGGCTCTCGACTTTATTGCTCCGTAATAAAGTCTATTCTTATGGCACCAAAAACCCAGGACTGAGTTTGATTCTTCTGAACCTGGGTAGAAACTACCTCAATGATTGCCATCATCACTACCACATTGAAATGAAATCAACAGAAATGTACAGGAAATTGCAATACCATTTAAATTTTGGGGTAGTATGACTTTTCTTTTTTAAAGAAAATAATACTTTAACACTGATAAGTTGATAAAAATGATCAGAAAATACATTTATAATGGTAAATACGTTTTCCATTTCAAATAATTGGTTTCCACAAAAATCTTTAGTATTTTTTAACATAATAAGAAATCAGCATAAATTACACTGGAGTAATTGTTGATTGTAAAAAACTTCCATTAAAAGGATTATAAGTTGTTATAATAGTATTTCACAGCAACACTTATTGTGTTTTTAATAAATAAATGCAGCCTTGATAAGCATAAAAAAAAAAAAACTTTGTCAATTATACAAAGTCATCTTCCATCGTCAAACATCACATTTTGCATATCACAAGAGACACTTACGGAAACAAGTCTGTGAACTGGAAAATAAACTCCTGCTCTAATCCACAAGGCATATGGACCATTTGCCGACAACTTTTGATGGAGCACCCCACCGAAGCACCAAACCTTTTGCACTTCATGCATTTCTGTAAGTCAAAATGTAAAAGTTAGTCCCAGAAACATTTCTGTAGCGTTAAGAAAAACATGGCAATGGTCAAATGTGTTCTTAACTTACCAGCCTCGAAGATCTGCGGATCTCCTTTTTTATGTCATCAACAAGAAAACCATGAACGTCTTCATCCTCCTCCCCTCTCTGACATATTCCACTAGACATCAGCTGTAAAGATAGACTGAAGAATAACTAACTTGTATGTTTATGCTTGATTTATGATTTTGCTGAGACTTTTACAATATTTGTATATAATCCAAAATAAAGCTGTTGGCTACATTTAATCTAAAAGATGTTTGAAAACAGCTAAGCATAAAGAAAATCCAAGGTCTAATATTATGCGTTCCCAAAAGAGATTAATGACTGATAGTACATGTAGAAAGAGCCAATAATATTTGTGACATTCTTGGGTAGATTTATGTTTGTTAAACTGCGTTCTGAGTAAAAATTTTAGTAAAAGTAAAAGAAAATCATTTATATGCATATATATTATTAATGTATATGTTAATCTCTCTTGCCTGGCAACCAACTAATGTTATAGACCTTCTGAATACAATATATGGCATCATAAAACGTCTTATAATTTGGAGTAGGGATTCACAACATTCAAACTAGAAAGGGACACTAAAATTAAATCATGAACGTCAACATAAACTCACCAAACAGAAATAGTGTACTGTCAGGTTGTGCTGCTGAAGGGTGATCTTCTCTCCATATTTCTCTGGAAAGTTGTCACATCTCTTACAGAGACAACAGACTAAAGGACAGACGCAAATGTGAAATTCATTTGACGATATTGTGGTAAAAATACATATCTGATCACTGGTAACGTACGTTAACGTATATTCGCAAAGAAGAAATTAGGAAAAGCAACTTACTGAGATCTTTGTCGTCGTGTATCTGTTTTGTTTCGGTAGTCTCCTCTTTCGTCGCTTTCATTATTGTGTATTACGCAGCCCGGTTTAACGTTAAATAAAATCGAAATTTCAAAACGTCAATTTAAAGAGCTTCGGTGAATTAGGGGTCTGTTGCTGCTACTGGCTGGACAAGTCCAGTAACGTTAACGGCCATTACACTCACTTTATTTCGAGCTCTTTCTAGTCTTCTCACTCCGTAACGTTAAATCAAAACACATAATCCTTGGGTAATCGGGTTTTTAATAAAATGATATTACAGTCTTTAATGTAGGAGTGTAAATCGCATGATAAAATTCAAACTTCCCTCTGTCACGGAAACTACGCCTCTGCTTGCTTTTGGTTGGTTGAATTCAAACCAATACAGAGATTTTTTTTCCAGTGGGAGTGACCACGCACACGCAACTTCCGTTAATTTTACAAAATAAAAGCATTACACAAAAGATTTTTGTAAATAAGTTTGATTTTGTGGAAATATGCAGGAAGTATGAGGTAGAATAGTAGTAAAGTAGTAATACTTTTACTTTGTGTCGTTATATTTGATATTTCATACAAATACACAGTGCCCCAAAACATATATATATTTGTAATATTTATTAAAACATAATGTGTATATAAAAAGCAATATTAGTAATGTATTATTGTTATTATTATTATTATGTAATATTAGTATTATGTTTATATATATATACACACACACACACACAGTACTGTGCAAAAGTCTTAGGCCATGCACTAGTATTTTCAGCAACAAAAAAATTTGTCATTTCTATCTTTTGCAGTAGCGTGTCAGTTGGAAATATCAGTTTATATTTCCAAACACTGTTTTTGTCATTAATTGTAATAATGCAGTGAGATTATTGTCTGACAACAGCCAGTGCTCCACACAGAGATCTGATCTGATCATCATCCAGTCTGTGTGAAATGACATGAAGCTACAGAACAAACTGAGACAGACTAAATCTAGAAGAATTGTGCCAAGATGAAGAAAGAAACCTACCCGGAAAGCTACCTGAAAAACTATGGGCAGGTGTACCTTGGAACAGAAGCTGTTTCACCAAAAGCTGTAATAGCAAATATTTATTTGATTTAGTTAATATAAGTTAATGTATAAATTAAATCTATATATGGCATTATTTTTTTTTAAAGCATCCTCATTTTACAGCATTTTTACACGAGTGTCTAAAACTAATACTAATACTGTAGCTTTTAGGTGTTTTTTTTAAAACAATAATCTCACTGCATTATTACAATTAATGACAAAAACAATCATGTTTGGAAATGTAAACTGATATTTCCAACTGACACATTACCACAAAAGATAGAAATAACAGACTTAACCCCCAGAAACCCAAATATAGAAAAAAACTGCAAAAAAACTTTTTAACCTTTCACATTGAACCTTTGTTCTAGGAGGCTTGTGATGCACAAATCAGTGTTTTTTTTTTTAATTATGACATTTTAGTAACTTTTAGGGGGGATGTTGTAAAATTGCAACGTTGGGCCTGTAGGGTAGCAGAATTTCAATGAAATCACTCACACTCTGAACACTGATGTAAGTGACAATTAAAAGTTTATTTGTACTTTACTGCTCATAAAGGCCAACAGAAGTTTATTTATCTACACAATAACATTGGTATAATAGAATAAAGTATTTTTTATGAACAATTTATTATAAAAAATGAATATCATATTTAAAAACACTGGATCCAGGCTGTATGTGGAAATCGTGAAGGAAAAAACACACTAAATGTGCAGGTTTCATTTGTTTGATTCAATTGTGGTAGTCCCAAAAGCAGTTATTTTGATCCAAGTCACTGTCTCCATTCTGGATGGCCTCAAGAGCATCCTGGACACTGTACCTGATGTGGCTTTTCCTGGTTTCAGGCATTCTGAAAGTTACAATAACAGATTAGTTTCCAGGCCAGGTAATTGCAATGCAAATTAATTGTAGCTATGCCAACACAAAAGATTCACACGTTCCAGAGATCAGCAACTGTATCAGGTATACCTATTGGTCCCTTTGTCATGCTATGAGCGCTTATACCCCCACCTCCCAGAACATTATCACCTTATCATTCAAAAAGCAGCTATTTGGACAGCCAAGCAGAGCCCAGGAAAAAGAGAACCAGCACTAGAGTATATTTCAAATCATGCTACATAAATATTTAAATCCTAAGAAAATCAATTCATTACTTATTCTCATTAGAATGTGTCTCCTAATTCTAGTATGATGCAATACATTATATTAGTACAACAAAAAGTTGTATTTTGATCCAACATCAAATTTGTAAAACAGGTTCAGAGGTTAACGCCTTATTGAGGGCCTTTTCCGGATGCCCCTTCCTGGTTAGGTATGAAAGGGGGGCAGCGAGGGAGGAGAAGCTGGGGATAAAACACTGATAATATCCCGCCAACCCCAAGAAAGCTCGTACCTGGGACTTCGTGGTGGGCCGTGGAGCCTCTTTGACCGCCTGGACCTTTTTCTCTTGTGGCTTGACCAGTCCTCTCCCGATGGTGAAGCCCAGGTACTTCACCTCCGATCTGGCAAGATGGCATTTGCGGGGGTTGGCGGTTAGTCCAGCCCTCCTGAGCTCAGACAGAACCCTCTGCAGCCGCTCCAAATGTTCCTCCCATGCCTCAGAGTGGATTACAATGTCGTCAATATAGGCGGCGGCGTACTCCTGGTGGGGTCGGAGAATGACATCTATGAGCCGCTGAAACGTGGGCGGGGCTCCGTGAAGGCCGAAGGAAAGGGTCCGGTATTGCCAGTGCCCTGAAGGTGTCGAAAACACAGTCTTTGGTTTTGCCTCTTCTGAAAGTGGGACCTGCCAGTATCCTTTAGGGAGGTCTAACGTGGAGATATACCGGGCCCTTCCCAAACGTTCCAGCAGCTCATCCACCCGAGGCATGGGGTAGCCGTCGATACTCATTGCAGAATCTGAGGGTTCCGTCTGGCTTCGGGACCAGGACAATGGGGCTGGACCACGGGCTTCGAGATGGTTCGATTACCCCCAGCTTGAGCATTTGTTGGATCTACTCCTCTACCGCATGCCGAAGGGCTTCAGGGATTTCGGTAAGGCCACTGCCAGACGACAACTCCAGGGTTGGTAACAATCTCGTGGTGGATCACATCTGTACGGCCTGGGGTCTCCGAGAACACATTCTGGTACTGACTGACCAGGTGCCGCAGCTCCGTCTTCTTGGTATCCATGTCAACAACCGCGGGAGATGGGAGGGCAAGAGCTGCTACCTGGTCCCGGTCCCCTACCCAGCGCTTCAGTAAGTTCACATGGTAGATCTCGGTGGCTGTCGTCGACCTGGTTGTCGGACCCGATCACAGGGCCCATCCGTTCCTCAGTGGTGTATTGCCCCTGCCATTGAGCTAGGAATTTACAAGCCATATTGGGGACCAGGACCATCACCCTATCTCCAGGATGGAACTCCCGCGGTTGGGCCGCCCAATTGTAGTGATGCTGCTGGGCTTGCTGGGCTTGGACAAGGTGTTCCCGGACAAATGGCAACTTTTTAATGGCATCGATTTTCTCCCTCATCTCTCTTACGTGTTCTATCACAGTGCGGTGGGGTGCAAGCTGCTGCTCCCAGGATTCTTTTGCTACGTCCAGAAGGCCCCGGGGCTGGCGTCCGAACAATAGTTCAAAGGGTGTGAACCCAGTGGAGGCTTGGGGCACCTCACGAATCCCGAACAGCATGTATGGTAACAGCTGGTCCCAATCCTTTCGATCCTCGGACACCACCCTCCAGGGCATCTATTTTAAGGTCTTGTTAAACCTCTCCACCAGGCCGTCGGATTGAGGATGGTATACTGACGTCTTTATTTGCTGTACTTTGAGCAGCCGGCACAGGTCAGCCATTAGCCAGGACATGAAGGGGGTCCCCTGGTCAGTCAGGATCTCTGCTGATATTCCTACGCGACTGGTGAGGAGGAACAGTTCCTGAGTGATGGCTTTTAAAGTCACCTTCCGGAGAGGTATCGCTTCCGGGTACAGAGTTGCGTAGTCGACAATAACCAGGATGTGCTTGTGACCCCGACTGGATTTCAGCAGCAGCCCTACAAGATCCATACCGATCCGCTTGAAGGGCACCCCTATGATAGGAAGAGGAATGCGAGGACTGGGGGGAGGTTTTATTGGTGATGTGCACTGGCAGGTGGGACACGCCGCACTGAAACGTTTTACTTCGGCCTCCAGGCCTGGCCAATGGAAGCGGTCTCGGATCCTCTGTGCTGTGTTCTGGGCTCTGAGGTGACCTGCCATCGGATGGGTGTGGGCCAGTTCCATCACTGTTTCTGTTTTTGTGCTGGGTAACATCAATAGTTGTTTTTCCTCCCCCCTCCTCTGTGCGACACAGTACAGCAGGCCATTTCGGACGATGAAGTGCGGGAGAGGGTGAGGGGCTGGATGTATCTCCTGGTCATCCACAACTCTGACTTGCTTCCAACAATGTTTCAGTCGGTCGTATTCTCTCTGGGCCACACCAGAGAGGCTACCCCTCTCGTAACTTGTTGGAACACATCATAATAGACATTAGAATCACGGGAGGGGGATTCACCACCTCTCCCGCTGTCCATGGTGGCGAAAGCTGGTCTAGCTCCCCGGGATGGCTGGCGTCATCGTGGCTGGCGAGGCGGCCGAGCATGCTGCGCAGCAGTAGCAAGAGCGTCCTCGAACCCCGGCCAATCACGTCCGAGCAGAACAGCCACGGGAAGATCCTTCTTGACACCAACTTCGACCACCTCCTCGACATTTCCTCTTCGTATGGTTACAGCGCATGTTGGAACCTATTGGGTGTCTCCTTGAACACACGTTACTGGGAGCATACCTTTAAGCGTTGGCCAGGGTCCTATCATGTCAGGTCTTATTAGTGTGATACTGCTTCCTGAATCCAGCACCGCTTTATAGTTTTTCCCTTTAACGTCCACTGTAACGCGGGGTGAATCTCTCGAAACTTCCTGGTGTACTGCGCAGCCTGCCATCCACTTCTTCGTTGTGGGTGCCGATGGATCGGTGGGCATGGGCTCGTCCCAGGGGGCTTGTTGACCTGTGCACTGGTCGCTGGGTGCCCTCTGGCGAGCGTTGCTCCTGGACCACCCTCCGGGGAAAAGACAGCGCTCTCTCCCCCGCATCCCGATGAAAAGCAGCATCCGCCAGCTCGATGGCCTCCACCAGCTCACTCAGTGTTCGTGGCCCTCTCATCCCTGGCACATGGAGCGTGGCAAGGTGCGCAACATTTTTTTCCACCACTGCCTTCTCAATGACTTGAATGACGTTCGTCCCGCCCGCCAACAGCCAGTGTTCGGCCAGTTTCATCAGCTCTGCTCCCTGCTCACTGGTAACTGGACTTTATATTCCCAATCATGAAACAGCTATGCTGCAGTGGTAGATGATAAACCCAGCTGGGCAAGGATTTCCATCTTCAAACGGTCATAGTCGTTGATGCTAGTCGATGGGAAGTGAGAAATAAGCCCACTGGGCTTCTCCATATAGTAATGGAGCCAGCGCGCTCGCCCAGGCATCTCTCGACCATCCCTCAGCCGCGGAAGTGGCTTCGAAAATCCGCAGGTAGGATTCCACGTCGTCGTTAGATGTTAACTTTGGCAGAAGGTGCACGCCGGCTGCGCAGGGATCCGGCAGTGGTGTTGTGTGGGCGGCAGCAAAGTGCATCTCGGTTACTCGTTCTTCCAGCGCTGCCTGTCGTTCAGCCATATGCTCATAATATTGCTACTGGCGGATGCTGATCTCTGTGAGCTGTTTCACAAATTCCTCTATGTCTCAGTTGAAAGTGGGAGAGCAGCGCACGCCTGAAGAAAACAGAAAAAAAAATTATAGTCCTTGAATGATGGGGTTTGGTGATGTTGTGTTCTGATAAAACTTATGTATCTGTCGACCATTCTCCACCAGTGTGATCTGTGGTGCTAGAGAGTACGACAAGACACAGAAGTAAAGTGAACACAAACCCTGGAGGGTGGATTTATTGAGACAAAAGCAGATGAGTTTGATATTGTGGTGGTGGTGACGGTGGCGGTGCTCAGCGTGAACAAAGTCCCTTCTTTCTTCTCCAGATTGCAGTGATGAGTGCTCCAGTGTCCCTTTTCCCGGCCCGGGTTCTTCGCTCACGGCGTTTCGTCTGCAAAGAAGCAAAAGCAAGTCACACATGCATCAGAATGGAGTCGTAGCTCCCCA
The DNA here is from genome assembly GCA_032361145.1 of Enteromius fasciolatus. Lineage (NCBI taxonomy): Eukaryota > Metazoa > Chordata > Actinopteri > Cypriniformes > Cyprinidae > Enteromius > Enteromius fasciolatus. The sequence continues at coordinate 264 of JAUMHR010042012.1, read as the reverse complement.
CTTCCTCGTTCGGGTGCATCTTTTATATCGTTCCGCCCGTGAGCGATTGGCCCGGGCTGACGAGTTCCAGGTGTGAATCCTTAGTTGCCAGGGCGACACTGATCGGTGCCCGTCACAATGGCCAGATTAACGGGCCTATTTACACATTTTACCATCCAATAGTGTTGCAGAACTGAACAATAGGAACTATTAGTAATGTAAATGTGGTTTTAAAAAGAAGAAAAAATGGGGAAGGTTTATTTTTGTAGACTTAAATCTGATGTT
>JAUMHR010042008.1:0-11639 GCA_032361145.1 Enteromius fasciolatus | reverse complement strand
AAATCAGGTGTCCCCAACTAAGCAAGCCAGAGGCGACAGCGGCAAGGAACCAAAACCCCATCCATGAGAGAATGAGGGGAAAAAAACCTTGGGAGAACCAGGCTTAGTTGGGTCCAGTTCTCCTCTGGCCGGACACCCAGCACCTAACTCACTCTTTGATTAGACCCAACTAAACTAAATATATGCAAATGCATACATTAATACTAGACACCCTAAAGATAGAGTGCACCAAAAATCTTTGTCATATCTTTATGTTAGCATACTTCACTAGCCTGTTGTTTTGGAGCTTTGGTGCAGTTACCATTTTCTCAGTGTGCAAACATGAATTAAACTGCTTTGGTCATGTGCACTAATGATGTAACACTGCCAATTTTAATTGAGATCCTTTACTTTTTAAAATATTAGCATTTTTCGAGCTTTATGAATTAAAACCTTTCTACGATCACTATTGTGAGCTGTGAGATTAAAGGGGATAGATAAAAAATTGCACAACAACCATCTCTACTAATGAAACTAAATTAAACCTTTAACCTTTTTACAGACCTTTGTTGATTTTTGTTTGAGGAAAATCAACAAATCAAAGCATTCAGAAGCTTTGAGGGATCATGCAATGACTTAACAGAATAATCTCTTTGCACCTGTCCATCTGTAGTAAATACAAAGAAAAAAATTGGTCAGATACGGTCACCAAAGCAGATCTTCTAAAATGCAATCATAATGAAGGAACATACAACGTAATACATTCCCAGTGACCATTACCAGATGACAAAAATCCCATTTCCTTGTGTTACGCTTGCTAGCTGCTCCTCCACAGCCACAGCAGACGCCCTATTAAAAAGCAACTAATTCTCACCCAGACTTTTTAAAAAACTATTAATCTGTTGACAGCCAATCAAAGGCTATCCTGCTGCGAACAGACCAATGAGGAGACCAGGCACGTTGAGCGCTCAACCAATCAAGACAGGCCAGTCTAATTCTGTCCATCATTATGAAGAAAGTGCCACAGCGGTTTAAGGTGCATCTTATTTATGACCTGCAGCCAGAGAGCCCATGGTGGGACATTTGTCCGTGAAAGTGAGAGCAGCGCTTGGTGTTCGATTCGGAGATCCATTATGGACTAGTTAAAGAGTTGAAAAGAGGAAGTAAAAACACAGACTCCTCTGAGACGTTTTGGGGGTGATGTGAGGACCTGGAAATACAGAAAGTAATCAGGTTGTGTTGAACTGGACTAAACCCTTCGGAGTACTTGATGTCAGGACCTTGGTAAGAAATCAGTCTTGAGAAGATCGTTGTCATTTTGGGAAGCAGAAGAAGAGCACACAGGCGTCCATGGAGTCCAATATTTCTGGGTCCTTTCTCTTCAACAACAGCTTGAACCAGTTCCCCTCAGACATCAAGACCCCAGTGTGCCAGTACTCTATTCCCAACTCTTTCTACAAGCTCAGTCCAGCCAACATCAACTCTCAGCTCCAGGCCGGGACGCCGCATGGCATCAGTGACATCCTGAGTCGATCCATGATGGGCGGCCCGGGGACCCCTGCACTGCTGTCTGGGTACCCATCCATGGGAGGCTTTGGGACAGCCGTGCCCAGTCCAGGGGTGTATTATAACCGGGATTATGCCCCAGCGGGACTGAGCAGCTTCCCTAAACCCGGAGTGGAATGTTCAGGTCTGAAGGGTAAAAACAGCAGCTGCTGGGTGGATGGAGGGTACGAGTGGAGAGGAGCCAGACAGCAGTGTCCCAACAGTAAGTGTGTGCAATATATGTGTTTGATTGAGAGCATTACGCGTGATGAGATACCGAAACAGTGATACACCCTAATCTAATTTTGTACACTCAAAACAATTTTTGGAAATTGTTTGAATAAGACTTGATGCACCTTGATCAGGCTGAATATGAGTCCAATTATATTATTGGTGTATATAAAATTAACTGTATATTATGTAACATTAAACTAAAGTTTACTTTTTTCAGAAAAATGTATAATATAATATAATATAACCATTTAATGAAAAAAAACATTCATCCTAATAAACAATTCTGTATGATATTACTATATCCTTAACTTATAACATATATGATGTAAATTAAATTTAAATTAATGGTTGCGGAGAATTAATTACTTCATTACAGTAAACAAACAAAAAAAACAACAACAATAATTTAGTGGGGAAAAAAAACATAAACATTTAAAACAGCTATTTACAATTTAAAACGTTATTTTAAGCTTAAATAAAATATATATTCTGTAATATTCTTTAAATATATTGAAAGAATTAGCTGACGTGTATAAAATATAATAAATAAACATAATAAAATTAAACCATTAGACTTTTTTCTTTGAATTCTGTTCTAAAATATCCCAGGTGCTTCTTTTATTTTTATGAAATATCATATCTCATATCATTATTTTTTAGTTGTTAGTTTCAGTTGTAAAAAATGTTTGTAACATAAAATGTAGGCCTAAGTGCTAATTCAATTATTTACCTCTTTCCATTTGACCAATTTATGCTTCATTCGTTTTAATATTTAATGATTTGAAGTTACAGAGCTAATAGAGAAAAATAATTAAGTGGGATAAAATGAAGAATTGGAACGCAAAAACCTATAGCCTAAGTGTATCTTTATGATCTTTATTTTTGAATGAGCATTTTTCTCAGGCTCTTACAGTATGTTTAGGTTTAGTCATTTCACTTTAATGGCACTTAAAAGGTAATTTTCTAAATGCCTTTGTCCAATGTTATCTGCATAACAGGAGCCTAATTAAAACACTCAAATCTCAGAACTTGAAAGCTTTTACACCTGAATTCTTCAAATGCGCCGCAAGATAAATGTATTGTGTTTTTCTGTAGATGGTGGGCATCACACTGAGACCGTGGGGAAAAAGAAACACACAAGACCCACATTCAGTGGGCACCAGATCTTCGCTCTGGAAAAAACCTTTGAGCAGACCAAGTACCTTGCAGGACCAGAGAGAGCCAGGCTGGCGTACTCGCTAGGGATGACTGAGTCACAAGTTAAAGTGAGATAACATTCTAGTAATTTCATTGTTTTAGCTTTTAATAGTTCTGTATTTGTGTTTTATTCAATAACTGTAAAAAAAACATCAATGTATCTTTTATTGTTAACTTAATTGGTTTAGCCTAACTTTACTAAAGTTGGGAAACTAAACATAAGTAGGTTCTGTTTACGTCACTAACATTTTCAAAAGTTTTGAAATATAGTTTTACTTTAATGATCTGTAATGAGTTTAACAGCACCTGCGTAATGTGATTGCCCTCAGGTTTGGTTCCAGAACCGTCGAACAAAATGGCGGAAGAAGAGCGCGACGGAGCCCAGCTCCACGCAGGCCTCGCGGGGGGAGAGCGGAGGAGACGGCTCGGAAAACGAGGTGGAGGACGAGGAGTACAACAAACCGCTGGACCCCGACACAGACGACGAGAAGATCCGACAGCTGCTGCGCAAACACCGCAGAGCTTTCTCAGTACTTCGCCTGGGACCGCATCATATCTGAGGAGAGTACGCTCAACGTACACGTCAGTTCAAACCAATAGTCAAGAGGCCCCAGATTATAAATACACAGGAATATATAACGGTTATCGGTAACACTTTCTATAAAGTTCCACCATTTTTGCCAAGGAAAAAAAAACACAGAAAAGCTGTCAAAATTGATCCTACCTCTAAAGTCCGGATATTTACTAGTAGCTACAAATCTAAACCATAAATGTATGTATGAAATTGAAAAAATAAACTACAAAATGTTTCGGACAGTGGATATTAATACATTTATGCAGTTAATAATTCTAAGCTATATTTGTAGCCTAATGTAACAAATGTAATCTAGAAGAAAAAATATTGAGAAAACGTTCTACATTCTAATACTTTTTAATGTTAAACTATTGGATCCATTTGGAAAAATATAGGCATATAATTACATTTAATAGCCTAAAAAACACTTTTTATTATTTGTGTTACAATATTCTCTAAATATAAAATTTTTGAGAGAATATTGTACATTTAAATTCTTATAATGAGTTATCAACAAGAACATAGGCTTCAATTGACAGTAGACTGTATTACAAGGCATTAAGAATAAGGGATTTAAAAAATATTTAAGTTGCATTATTTAAAGGCTTCATAGAAAGTGTTACCAGTCTTTGATTTTAATATTGTTCAAACTTATTTTGAGGGAAAATGCATTATAAAAATCCATAAAATAAAAAAACAATAAACAGATCCAGTACAAGCAAGCAGATACATACATTTTCAATATGCATTCTCACTGTCTTTATGTCATTTTGTCACTGTATGTACGTTCTTCCTTCTTTTCTTCAAAATAAGTTTGATGATTATATGAAATGTGTGTTTATGTTATTCCTTACAATGCCACCATTTGTCCAGCAATATCGGAGTTCACAGACAGTCATATATTGTTTAGAAAATGAAGACAGCTCTCTCTTATTCTCATTTCTGTTGTTTACAAGCATTTCATGTTGTGCGAGTGAAGTTAAACTAACATGCAGCTCTCTTACATCAAGAGTCAGATCGGTTTAGTAATAAAACAGCATGTTTTCATTTATAAGCACTGTAAAGAGATACTATTTATTAATTTTTAAATATTGAAGACAGGGTAGATAGATATTTAATCATTTCACTAATTACATGAATTCAGTTACAAACAAATGTTAACATATGTCAAATGTTAACATCTAAAAATCATATATATATATATATATATGATCTGTAAATGAATTATGAAAATGCACAATAAATGACTGTTTTGAGTGCGGGCTGTTATGGTGAAATTTCTTTCATTAAAATTAATTTAGAAAAAAAAAAAAAACATATTTAAGAGGTGAAAAATGTAAATTAATTAAATTATAATGGTATTTTGTCCTAAAGGTTTTGCAAAAACATATTATAAAAATAAAATAAAAAATAAAAGCAGCTTTGGTGAGCATAAGAGATTTTTTTTTCCAAAAACATTTTACAAATCTACAGAACCCAAACTTTTAAAAATAGTGTTCATATTATTTAATAACATTTTACAGTAATATCTTAAACCACAACTCATTGTTTTCATCATCTTTATCACAATTAATAGGCGAATGCCTCAAAGTTAATGTTTAACCTGTTGAAAAGACTGTTTGAACTGTCAGTGAATGTTAAACCAACTCTGATCATTCTACAGCAAATCAGCAGACACTCCATATAAAGTGGTCATTGTCAGTTTGATGAATCTCATTAACTAATGGCTCCTTTGAGATCAGATGTCTACAGGCAGACATTAGTCAGATCTCAGATCCTTTCATCTATATCAGAGAGCAGATGGTGGGAGGGCGACTGTGTTTGTGTTTGTAGCATCTGTTTGTTATGGACACTGCATTGGATCTTAACTGCACACCTCAATTAAATAGACTCATAACGATAATGACTTTGGATTGATTAATTAATGTGAACCGAGTCGATATAAAACAACTGACCAAACAATCATTAATGGATCTTCTCAGTGATGCTAATTTTAAGACCTGTTGCAATATTTAAAATATTAGGTCAAACTCAGTAAATCAGGATTCATTATCATTATTATTATTTCTTGACCCAAGTAGGTTATTGAGGCTTTGTTTTTTAAATAAATTAAATTGATCAAAAGTGTCAGTAGAAACATTTATAATTTTAAAAGATTTACATTCCAAATAAATACTGCATAATATGCAAAGCAGAATATTAGAATGATTTCTGATCATAACACTGAAGACTGGAGCATTGAAAAATTCAGCTTCAACATCAAATGAATAAATACAATTTTAACATATATTCAAATGAAAAAATAAATTCTAAAAGATAACACTATAACCGCATTTTATTGTATTTTTGATCAAATAAATGCATTCAGAAATCTTACAGACTTGTTGAACAGTAGTGTATGTGTTCCTATACATGTATGTAATAAAACAGAAATACTATATAGACAAATAGATAAATAGTTGTGGTCTATATCACAACTAAAATGCATAATTTCCATATTTTAGTTCAAATAGATGTTACTATTTTTTTATCCAATTTAAATATAAATTTATTGTATTAATGTATCTGGTAACAGACAACTCGACCTCTCAGTTGATGAATTTATATATTTTATTAGGAAATAAAACACAATATATTTTAAGAAAAACATTCATATGTGCCGCTGAAGGTATAGTACAGTAAGAGGGTCTTTCTTTAGACCGTTTCAGGCCAGTCCAACATTCGGCAGCATGTGAGGTACGGCTAGAGTAAATGCACTGCAACTATCGTACTGCATTTTACATCCGTTACAACAGATCTACTAAACACAAGGTTTGCCACAAGTCACAAAATGGAAAAGAAAAGTGAGGAAATAAATGTTTGGCACAGTGTGTCAATCACTTAAAAGAGTCAAGAGTCTTTTTCCAGCTTCTACAGTTTTTAAAAATCAATATGACTGTTTTCTGTAAGATTTATGCTTGTGTTTAAGCCTATGAACAACCTATAATTTCAAACGGCAAATCTTCTGATCTTATCGAACAGGTTTCCCTTGGCCCAGCAGTCACCATTAATCTAAGAACTTTTCACCACTATCCGTCTTCTGGATATAATAATGTAGAATATATTTTTCAATAGTTCTCGGCAGATCCCATTACAATACCCATTTTTATAATAAAAAAGAAGTCATCAGAGAGACACAGAAAGTAGAAATAACTTTTAAAAAAAGGTTAACATAAAATAAGCAACGTGTCTAATTTCACAATTGCTGCCAAAAAAATGTTCTCATCACTGCAAAGTAAAATAATTCCCCGAAACGAGTGCAAACATGAACGGCTACATACACGTTTAACTTAGCATGCTAATAACAGTGCACATAAATCTCAAAAGACTGTAGTGTTATTGTTTATCTGTAAAATCTCAAATGCTAAATGACATGGATGCCGAGCGACTCGGTGGCCTCCTATTGAACCACGGTTTGAAGCCATGCCCTCGAGGACAGTAAATTATGTTGACCATACCATGAATCAACTACAACAAGTCCATTATTGACAGGTGGGCCGTACGGTTTAACCCTCGTGCGTAAATTATGCATGGGGGGGTTCAGATTATATTGATTGAATCAATAAATTTAAAATCACCGCCCTGTCATATCTGGATAGAATCGCTTGTAGAGGTTTGTATATTGTTTGATTTGGATTTGAAATGTGGAACATATTGCTGAGGACATTTAAAGGAATATTTTACTATAAAAGTGTGTCAACTTCTGATTCTTAAAGAGGCGGTTTACCTAAAGAGGAAAATTGTGTCAACTCTCAAGTTGTATGAGATTTTTTTCTTTCATCTGTTGAGCACAAAAGAAGACATGTTGTGGTAACTGTTGACTTCTATAGTATGGAAAACATCCAAACTAACATACTTCAAAATATCTTCATTTGTGCTCAACACAAGAAAGAAGCTCAAACAACTTTGAGGATGCGTTAACAATTGCAAAATTTACTTTCCTTTAATAACATTTCTGAGCATCTGTGACACTGCAACAATTTAGAAGTCTATTCAATAACAAATTAAAAAGCGCTACGTATACACAATTTAAAGTAATTTCCTAAAGCATTGAATAAAGCCATTTACAAACCAGCATATTACCACACAAAATATAAAAATTGGTCATCATGACTAGCTTGGACCAACACCACTGAGAATCTATACAGAGCTTTTAAACTTAAAACAATACCAGTTACCCACGATTCAACGCAATTAAAACATCTTAGAGCGCTACGCTCCACATTAGCATTCGCATTGCACTAGTGCTCTAATTAAAAGTCTGGGGGCTTCCAGGCTAGGTCACTCTGGGTGGGATTTCCATATTTCACAAGTGCTAATGGTTTTATAACTCGTCCCTTGCTGTCCTGTACATATTCTATCGATCCGAGAGTCTGACTAACAACCCCTCAGAGACAATGACTGAAGCTGACAGCCATAAGTGCTGAGGCCAGTGTAAATGCAAAAACATGCGCTTATGAATCCATACCGACGCATGCAGCAAGTATAAGAACTGAAATGCAACTAGCTGAACGGTGTTTTACCAGAACGACTGCATGAAACGCAATGCGAAGAGTTTCTGGATTGAAACAGCAACCAAAGCTTGTGCGTCGCAGCAGCTTGTGTTTGGATATGCTTAGCATGCTTGGATTCACATCCTTACAATGAGTACTGTAAAAGCACACCAGTGGAGTTGTCATTTTAAAGCTTTGCCATAGTAATCCGCAGAGGTTTACATAATCTATGCAAAGTGTAAACCTAAAAGTCAGGAGTTGAGAGCTCTGAGAAGTGCCTTTCTCTTGGTCTCTCGATTGTGTCCTATTCAGGTATTTCTGAAGTCACGATGAACAAGCAGGAAGTCTCTGTTAAATGTATATTGTGAAGCCAGAGAAAGCTTTTAGCTTTCAGAAATGTACAGTTCCTGTGTTTTGTGCCCACTTGATTTGGCAGGAGGTTTCGGGGGTGGGTGGGTGTTGTAGGGGTCTGCTCATGTCTCGGTGTGTGTGCACTTGTTGTAGAGCCCTGGCATGATCAGTAGAGATGTCCACAGAATAACCTCTAGGAACATGTCAACAACACAGGAAGCCCTGATGAAAAGAGAAATAGTGTTTAGGAACAAAAATTCTTTATGCCATAAAGAACCTTTAACATCTGAAGAGCCTTCCTGTTTCACAAAAGGCTCTTTGTGGTGAAAGAAGGTTTTTCAGATTATAGAAAGTGAAGAAAAAGATGGTTCTTTAAAGAACCTTTAACTGAATGGTTTATTGTGGAAGTAAAATGGTTCCTTAATGGCTTCGCTGTGAAGAACCGTTTAAGCACCTCTATTTTTAAGTGAAGACATAAACTTTTTGAAGGCTACTGAACTGAATTACTGATTACTTACTAATCAGTACTTACTTAAACTTGCTGAAATTAATGCAAACGTTCTTATTTGAATTTATTGTAGAAAAAGTGTAAATATAAGGAAAGAAATCGGTTTATGAACATACATAATTTATGAAGGAAATGTTGCATAATAAAATTAATATTTGTATAATATAGTTATACAATACAGCTATATTTGTATAATAGATTTCCATTCCGTGTGTTATTTAGTTTTTTTGAGACATTATATTACATCCTTTCACATGTTTTCAATTTTTTATCAAACATCTTGTATTATTGTATTATACTGTATAGTGTCTATTGTTTTGTATGATCATTTATAATATAAATTCTTCTGTATTGTGTCTGTATTCAATATTGTACTGTAAGATACCTATTAAAGTACCCTAGTAAAAAAGTAATGTTTAAAATACATTTATGTTCTACTAAATTCAAATCTATTAACATTTGCTGAGATTTAAAAATTAAACTTCATTTGGAATACTTCTTGTGCACAATGCACATTTCTTAATAGTAAGCCTAAAATGTCTTTTAATTTTCACAATTGATAAGGATTGTATGATCTTAAGTGTACCCGAAGTATCCGTGCAATAGTTCCACTTCAACACGATCAAATATACTTTCACGAGTTCGCGCTTCCTCATTAATAGAATGGATAATAGCAAATTTGACGTGCTGTCCGTGGAGCGAGCCGGGAGAACGGCGGACTCCAAACCTTAGTGGTTTGAACCCTAGGCGAGGGCAAGGGCTCGGCGTCCGGCTCGATCTCCATCTGCCCCCCCAGAGTTGCTCCAATTTAGTATTTAAATATTTTAATATTTAAAATTACTTTAAATATTCCAGTTTAGTATAATAGCAGCACAACTGTAAAGTATTTTTATTAAAACATATGTAAATATAATTGTATTATATTTAGCAAATAAATATTTTTATTTTAAATACCTTTTTGTGTATATATTTTTTTCCACTTGTAATCAGATTTAAAGAATTTTAAATAGTTTAACTATTAAACTAAAAACTCTTTTAGACCCTAGTTCTCTGATTTAGGATTCTCTGAATACTAATGTCTATAATTGAAGTCTATTTGAACAGCAGACTAAATGACAGACCAGCAGCAGTAGTAAAGCCATCTAAACTCTAGACAAGCGTAACCTATAGAACACACATAAAACTGGCAGCAAAACAAAATCATTGCCCTAAAAATGCCAATAGAGGACAACGATGCAGGATAGATCTGTGTCCTGTGTATCTGTAATTAATGAACACTGCTGCTTTACGGAATTGCTTGCGTAGGCTTAAGAGACAGAGAATCCAACAGACATAGATCAGGAGACGAGCGGCGGGACGTGTCTTCAATCACGCAGCACTGAGGTGCTTCATCTCAGCGACACAGGAAATGAGGGCCTAGGGGCTGCTAATGGCTCCTCGGGGAAGATCAGAACAGAGCAGCCTTTCTGAGACTACATCCAGAAATGGGAGATGTGTACTTCTAGTATATAATATAATATATATGCTATAGCTGTGGTGGCTGATGTCACCAGTGGTAAAGAAAAATATGTTTCCATTTTAATCAACTTTTGCCTTCATTATTTTATTTGCCCTAAAGCATGATAAATATATTTGTGAAAGTATGAATATTCCACGTTGACTTCACTATAAACAAAATTACATGAATTACCTAAAAATCGATCATTTCCTATTATCATTAACATTTTTTCAGGATTCTATAATGAATTAAAAGTAAAAAAAACCCAGCATTTATTTGAAACAGTTAATATCTGTATGGCTAATATTACTGGTAAATATTTTTTATATTTCTAAAATATACCTTGGCCTTTTAGAAGCTAAGATATAATTTATAATATTTTATGATTTCTAATATTTTATACTATTACATTTTATGTTTTACATTGTGAAGTGCTTAACAAGATTTTTTTAATGGTGCTTACTACACATTACAATTAGTGGTGGGCCGTTATCAGCCGTTAATCTATTCACAAAGCTGGTTTGGGAGCTGGGTCTATACTACGCAAGCTATGATGACTTTCACTTTGATATTTTAGCGCGGATGTATACCTAGCCGAATTGCACTCTAATCCTTCGATTCTTATCACCTGTCGTCTGTGATTTTCATGTACCATTTCAGACGGGACTAACATCTCCATATTTATTACAGGTGAGAGGGTCAGTTTTGTAAATCTGGGCGTCACAGAGATCACACGCTCTGTATGCGTGCATTGCTATAGTCATTCAGATTGATTACAATCAGCATAATCACAAAAACCATGGTGAAGATAAATGAAAAACACAGACATGGCAGATTTGGATGGGATTAAAAGTCAGTCTGTGAAACAATACATTCTTTAACGACCCCCTGTAAAACTAGTCCCGTCCCGTTACTTTAAGTCTTATTATTTAGGTAGCACACATATTCTGAATGCCTTTGGCAGAATTTAAATGAGCCATTTTAATCTAGATTAGTTTCAAAATTAATCTAGATTAAAAATAATAATCTATGCCCACCCCTAATTTTAAAATTAAAATATAAATCCTTAACACTAAGAATTAGGTAAATTCTATTGCTGATTTTTTATTCACGTAAGCACATATGAAAATGTAATTGAATTAATTTCCAATATTGTTTTATTGTATTTTGTTGCACATTTAAACTATTGGTAGATTGTTAATATCGATTAGATATATTGAA
>JAUMHR010042007.1:19201-32174 GCA_032361145.1 Enteromius fasciolatus | reverse complement strand
TTGAGTTGATTGTGTATTTCCTTCAGGTGTGTTTTGTAATTAGTGTCTGTATTTAACCCATGTCTTTTGAGTTCTTCCCTGTCCGTCAACCCTAACGTTACCCTTGTCATTGTAAAGGCTATTTTGGGATATCTGGATACTGCTCCACGTTTTTGAGTTCTTTATTTAAAGTGTTTTTGTTTTATACGTTTGACTCCTCATGCTCCTTCGTCTGCCAGGACAGAATCTATACAGTCATTATGTAACAACCCATAATCAATGCAAATAGTGGCTTGACACAAGATGGAAGTTAAGCTGTTGACAACATGTTATTTTTTACTGTCCAATTGTTATAATTGTTAACCACAGAGAACCTGTGAGCTTCATTCTCCTTCAGTGGGTTTGCACTGCAGGTCCACACGTACTGCACAAAAGCGCTCTGCACTTGTCTCTGCAGTTCATCACAGGAAGAGAAACGGGGTGTCACAACACTCCCACTAGAGTAATTAACAGGCTCTCCATTCAAATGTCAGATCACTGGGGGAAGACTGTGACTTCTGAGACAACCCCCAAAGAAGATAAAATCAGAGTGGTTTTGGCATCTGCCTGTCTTGGGCATTTGTGGAAAATTTTCCGCAGATCAAAAAAAAAAACATGATCTTGACATGATCAAGAACCATGCTTCATTTTAAATAAATACTGAGAATACTGTCATTTTAATGTTAAAGATTTAAATGTTATTTTAGATGAAAAAATTCCAAACTCAGAAAATGTAAATAAATGCAAAAAGTTCAAATAAGTGACAAATGTGTGTAAAATATACACATTTTAATGACATTGCGTGTAATATGGTTTTCTGCATAAAAAGGAGAAATGGACTATATTTACACAAAAATCAAATAATACGATTTTTTAACACTGAACTATTGTTTCTGATTGAAGACTCTGTTGATTTAATTTAGGCTACAGTTTGACTTTAGAGCAAGATAATTATGCATACGCATTATTTTGCATATGATATGTATTATGATCATTGTTGGTTAACTAGTTTAACTGCAATAAAATATATTTATTTATGGTTTATAGTCTTAAAGTTTGTTGGACACATGTTAAGGTTATTTACGTTTTGGGCTTTTTTTATAATGAATATCTATGCTCTTGAGTGACACACGAACATTTTTAAATCAAATGCAATCAAATCAAAATCAATCATCAACATATTCTTCCCTCGGGACATTTCCTTCCACATTCCACAGTAGCCCATTACCTACATTTTCAATCAATTAAACCTTTTTATAGAACAGTATATTTTTAGTTAACAGTAGACTATATAATTTTCAGGATTTTCATTTTTACCTTTCCAAACCGACTAAATATGAGCTCAAACCCATACAGAAAATAACGTAGGCGCAACAACGCACATCGCTAAAGAAAATCCTGCTGTAAGATAATAACCTCCTCTGAAACCTGTTACACGTACAACTTTCCAGTTCTGTGAACTTCAGTACAACTTACCAAAAAGTGAATTGGCGAACCCGTACCATTTGCAGCCGTGATATCCCAACAGCCATTTCCCATAGAGACTGGAGGCGAAGCTGAAGGGAGTCCCAAACAAACAAACCAGTATGTCGCTCACGCTGATATTCAGCAGAATGAGGTTAATAGGTGTCCACAGTGAGCGAAACCTCGCAAAGACGAGCAGGACAAACAGGTTGTTGAGGAATCCGAACACCAGAATGATTCCGAGGCAGACGGCTGTCACCGTGTGGCCGGTACGGCTCAGGCCAGGTGGGGTGCCGTGGGGCTCTAGGGGGTCTCCTGAACTGACATTTGCACTTTGATTGAGCGCAGAAGTGTCTTTGTGGCTAATGTTTAAACTCCAGATGTAGACGACCATAGCAGCCTGACTGCACGGCTAAACAGTGTTTACACTTCCCTTACGGATGGATTCACAGTTCTCATGCCCCCCCCCCCGCGCAGCCCTCCATTAACACCAAGTCTCTGCCTCGCACCAGAGTGCGAGTTATGAGGGCTTGGGGGAGGGTTGATATTATTTTTAGGTTATATTATATTTTGTACATTTATATATCGTTTTCGTACTGATAAATGTTAATATAATTGAACTCAGAGCGTGTATTTGCTATAAATATTATTTAAACACTCTCCAAAGTACTCTATTCTAACGGCATCTAGTTTGCCTGAGAAAGTAACCATAGCAACATTGCGCTGCTCACACGCGTCAGTATATGGTGTGTCGAGAAAGTAGGCTTATTTTATGGCATATTTATTAGTTACATATGAAAATGTTAACGATTACGAAAGGGGTTAGCCTACATCTGAATATTTTTAAATAAATCTGAATATGTTCTGAATCTCAGACCGGAACTTCGGTGCAGGTTCTGGAATGTTTGATTCAGATTTTTATTGTAGGCTACAGTAAAAAACAACAACATCAGACCATTAAGACAGTACGGTAAATTAGAAAGAAAGAAATAATTAAAATACGGATACATGCAGAAGCGGACAGTATAAGTACATTTGCTTGAGTATTGAACTTTACTAAGCCTACTAGAGTTTTATTTTTTCTGGAAACTTTTGACTTTACCTTCACTACTACTTTTCACTCCACTGCATTTCCACCAAGGTCCTCAAAGTGGAAATTCACACTACCATTACTGTTTTGTAATGGTGGGTAGGAGTGTTAAATAAAGTAAATGATTATGTCTGTCCCAAAGTCATTTTTTCCAAAAGATTATTTTTATATATTTTAATATTTAGATTTTTATTTATTTATTTTACATTGCACATATTTTACAACACAGTCAGTAGGTATTGCAAGTATAACAATGCAACAGTAATAAATCTATGCATTGACCGGATACTCATTTTCTCATAATAAGAACTTTTAAAACAAATACATATACTTTTATTTAAGTAAAAATTAGTGTTTACAACTTTCACTTGTAATGGAGTAATATTTGACCATGCAGTAGTATTTATACATCCACTCAAGTAATAGATTTGTTCACTTTGTCTGCCTCTGAATACGTGTCACTTAAAAAAATGCTTTTATTATAGTAACTGTTTAGTAAAGTCTTAATCTAAACCTTATCTAATTTTTGTTTTCTGAGGAAAGTTTGTAACAGCCAGTGATTTTAAAGCAAAGCTCAGATGGATAAATTGTGGCATTTTAAAATTGAGCTCACAATCACTTTTATTATTTCTGCCTTTTACTATTTACATGATTGCAAATCAAACTGTAAGCCAGATATGATGTTTGCTTTAAACGTTTTTTGTCTTGCGCTACATCGCTGTCACATAAGATAGTGATTTTATTACTATAATTAATTTTTACAAACCGATGATGCTACAACCCACGCTGTGACATTTCCCAGTCTTCCCTACCCATGCACAAGGGTTCTATATAATCAATGTTCAATTTACTGGAAAAAATATACTGCCTGTAATTAAAATGACATTCCAGAAAAGATCTCTTTTTATAGTTATAATATCTGTATAGAATTTTATGAATATGGATCTTTCCTTTTATCCATAAGTTAGACCATGTGAAGCATGCTTTAACATAATGCCAAGTGCCAACATCTAGCAAATAGTGCTGTATCCTCAGAATCAAAAGCAAACTTGTTAAGTAGATATCCAGTTTGCCACTGATGTCTAATCAGTGCTCTCATCACAGTTATTGGTCATGTTCTTGTCAGCTTTCTGCTGTCCTCAGTGTTTTGTTATTCAAGCCTTCTTCATATAATTCCTCAAGCTGTTGATTACAGCCAAAATTCTTATTTAAATATGTTCATAGTCAAATTTTTGTTTACATTTTGACACTCATTGAATCGTTTTCTAATACTGCTTTAAGAATCATTTCCCCACCACCTTTATGATGATTTATTTTGTAGAGACCACATGGTTTTACTGTTAATTAGTATGATTCTCACTAAAAATCGCATACATAAAGCGGCAGCACCTTGTCATATCATACTCAATGGATACAAGTGCTGTTAGAGGAGAACTGCAGTTACAAAAAGGGTAATAACACAGATATATCAGCAAATAACGCAAGGGCTGCTGGCAGAATCCACAGATACTCGTCAGGGTCAGGGTTATCAGCTAGCTAACAGAAGCTATTTGGTCTCTGCTGTCAGGCAGTATTGTTTTAGAAATGACACATTATCATGGAAACTGGCTATAGCAACACTGACAGAGATGATAATATTATTTTATGAAGCCAAAAATTAAATACGTCCTATTTAAAGGTGACACCTCTGTAGGTCAACACTAATTGAGTTGTGCGCTGTGGATTCTCTGAGGTGTCACTGCAGACTATATTAGAATTACAGATGAAGTAAGTAAAGAGGAGAGCGAAGGCTTGAATGGAAATGATGTTGATAAAGTCAAACTGAAATGCCAGAGGAGCTGTAAAATACTTCCAATCTACCCTATAATAAAGGATGTTTTTACACAATGTCTTTTCTAAACAAATGAGACTTTTTCTGAGAAGCACTGCATTAGATGGCTCCATAACTTTTAGCTTTATCATTTTTGCAAATAGTGAGAGAATTTAAATGTAAACGTTTTGAATCACATTTAAAAAATGTCAGAAGATTGTCCAACTAAAATGTTTTTAATTTTAAATGCAATGCACAATGTCTACATTTTTTGCGGTAACATTTCGAGAACATTTTTGACCAGATAGCCTTGACTTCTATTAATGTTGCTGGAAGTACATTTGTTCATAACTTTGAGAGAACTTACTCCAGCTAACAGGAAACATTCTCATAAGTTCAGTTTTGAATGTCCAGCTTCAACCAGCATAAACCAGCAAATGACCAGCATCCCCGCTTCAAAACCTACTCAACCAGCATATGCTCTTTTTTTAGCAGAGAGAATTTAATGTAAAATAATGTAATGAGAAAATAAAGAGGCCTGACTGTATATTAACCTGCTGATTAGTAAGTCAACAAATAACTTGTTTAAAATGTTGATTTTACTTGAAACAACATTCTGCCTATATAGATATTACTTATCTATCTCATCTTATTTCTCCTGCAATAATCGGTTAAGAAAAATTGTTAATTACAGTGTCCAAAAAATGCTACCCGATCTCATCAATGTGGGTATTAGTGCGCAAAATAAAAATGAAAACTCATGGTATATATACACAAAAATGGTTTGGCGATGGATGTGTATCATATGCACTCAAAAACAGCGTATCATTTGCACGCCAACAAATGTCACGTTATATGCACACGAATGCTGCGCATGCACGCCAAACACGCGCGTGTCATATATACGTCAAAGTCAATTTCGGCGTATCACTAAGAGTTTTCTTTTTATTTGTCGTACAATTAAATACGCATTTTCCTAAGACCGCCTAAAAGACAAACAGTGCAACATTACAGTAACGCTGAAGTCCTCTGAGGATCGATTTCCTAGCAGATAACAGACGTACAGTAATATAGGCTACTGTAGTGTCCGTTTTGTTTTTAAGAATGACAGCAGTTGTATCCGAGATTACATACTGTCAGATTAGATAAATGTGTGTTGTATGAATACTAAATAAACAGGCTCTCAGCGCTTTCCTGCCATTCACAGCTCCTCCTGTGAGTTCTATGAATAATGGGATTATATTTCTCATATTAGTAGGGAAGTAGGAGGGAGACCAGTTAGCGTCAAGTAATGTTGTGTAATAAAGTATAACAGTCATTCTCAAGAAGTGGGACAAAACTCAGACAAAAGAAGCTACATCTTATATGAGCTATGCTTTGATTCAACCTCCCAACTTTTCTTTTTATTAATAACATGTGCTGTTTACGTTGGACTGTGTAATATAATTTCAACATTATCTTTAACAGCAAGATGTTTTTAACATTTCAAAACGCATTGTCATGTTAGACAGATTACACTTTCACATGTGACCAGCAATTCCATAACAAATATAAAATATTACAATGAAATATTATCAAAATATTCATCTGACGGTGGTGAAAAAAACATAGATTTGTAGTCATTTGACATATCATTGTTGTGACACGGGAAATTTTAAAATTAGGATTTTAAATAATATAAAACTATAATATAAAACTAAACTAAAATATATAAATATAAAACTGACAGATGTGAACTGTGGCGAGGGGGTCCTTTAGAGTGACAGCTGCCTGTGATATTACCTGATTTTATTACATTTTAATAAATGTCTGTGAGGGTGTTGACAAAAAAGTGCACACACAACTTTAAAACTTTTTGAAACATGTTTGTGTCACCGAAAAACAGATATTATTAATTGTTGTTTTCATAAAACAAGTTTTTTTCATAATTTTTATTAATTTTAAAGCATATGAATGATTGAACACTATGTTATGAGAGATGTTATGAGAGGACAGCAAGAGTCATAGATTTGGTATAATAATAAGGTGATAATTGTGTTTAATACATTTAATAAAATATTAAATGCGTTCTATTATTAATCCCTCACAACGTTTAAAATTGAAAATATATATAGCCTATATTTTTTTAACTTGCTGGACCTGTTTTGTCCCATGTTTCAAGAATTTTCTGCTCAGTAAAAGAAAATAGTCTTTCACTCTCAGTGCAATAAAATGTGGAGTGATCGATCGTTGAGCTGAATGTTTCTTGCCAGAGGTGAGTCTGAGTGCAGAGTTCAGCCTTGGCTTTGGTCATTTTTATTTGGAAAGGGACATGTGTGCCACCAGATGGGTAACAGCTAAATATAGTGCAAGGACATCAGTAACCCTCAAGCAGGGGTGTGGAGAGATGCCTGCTCCTCCGTCTGCTTCCATGAATTGGATTCATGGTGAGAAAGTGGAGCGTGATACCTACATCATAGTGTGAGATTAAGATTGGCTCCAAGACACACAGACTTCACATCATGTTGCTATAATGAATGTATTTTTACAGAGAGATGCGATGCAGTGTTCTTGTCGCCCACTAGGGTGCAGTGCTCGACCAACGTCGTAACTTAAACTAAGTCCGTCTGAAATATTGTAATGTACAAACGAAATATATTTGAGTAGCACTGAAGAAATGCTGTAATGTGCTGTTTGTAGAAATACAATACAATAAACATAACACAGTACCAAAGTGATTTTCAACTAGTGTTTTGTTGTCTTTCAGTTCTGTTCTGATTATAAAAGATAGCCAGGGAAAATTATGCCAAATGGATGCATTAAACTGCATTCAGGTAGAAAAATAAATATGTTTTTGTTGTTGACATCAAATGCTGCGCAATCCAGTCTCAGTATTGTCTGGCACTTAGAGCAGTTAAATTTGACAAATGACAGCAGACAATTTGTGTAATGCTCTTATCCAAACATAAAAGAAATTAGAATAAATATGGCTTGTGCAAACTACAAACTGAAACATCTGCACTTTACTAAATTATCATAAAGCCCATATAAAACCTCTTTATAGTTTTAGTTTTTATACTTTTCTTGATGTAATCAATGTATGTCAAACAAATGAACTCCACCTGACTCTCTAAATTATGTAAAACCACAGATTTGTGTGCGTGTAAAACGTCTTTAACCATAGAGCCTGAGGCCAATCTCTTGTACAATCTTCTTCTGTGCTGTGGTACGTGAAGAGCTTGTTTCTGAACAGGTTAAATGTACAGACGCCTCCAGGTGAAGCATTGCAAGGTCCATTAGTCACTTCTTCAGTTAAACGAAAAAGTGATGAAAGACTTCTTTGTTCTTTCTTTTGAATGTTAATACCAAAAAAGATCCTTTTTTTCAACCACCTGTACACCTAAAAAGGCAATCACAAGTGACTTAATTAATACTTAATATTAGTAATGTCTAATATATAATATATCAAATTACTTATCAACTATACGATTATGAGGTGTGATTGAAATACACTCAGAAATAAAGGTGCACAAGCTGTCACCGGGAGGGTACCTTTTCAAAAGGTACATTTTTGTACCTAAAGGGTCTATTTTGGTATCTTAAAGGTACATATTAGTACTTAAAGTGTACATATTTGAACCTAAAAGGGCACCTTTCAAAAAAATTCCTCCGCAGTTACAGCTTTTGTACCTTTTTTTCTGAGAGTGTAGGATGGTAGAAAATGAGGCAATTACCAGAGTTGAGACTCATATCAGTCATCTGAGGATACTTGGTCCATCCAGGTGTAATGTCTTGTTTGGAGGAGGGTCGCACCCCTGTTCCCAAGTCAGGGTGATCGTTGTGGAGGAAATTTAACAGAGAGTTAGAGTACTGATGTTCTGCCACCATCAAATGATCAGAGGATACAGCCGAGGGGTACATCATGGGGGGCAGAACGACACTCAATCCTTGCCTAGAATCCCCTGACACCAGAATAGCACTGTTTGGAGGGTGATGGGGTGGCATTTGAGTGTTTGATTGAGACTCGCTGCTTGTTCCTTGCCGGAGATGTTCTGGAGGAAACAAGGGCTGAAACCTGGTTTGTGACTGCCATTGATTTGAAAGTCCATCTAAAAAAACAAAGCAGGAATTCAATGTTTCTATTCTTTTAGAAAGTCACATATGTTTTGTAAAAGCAGAATTTGAAAGGAACCGTTACTTGTTTGAGAAACATTATGGTTCCTTTTGATTTTGGAGAGTTCCTCCTTTGGTTTATTTGCTTGACTCAGAGCACGGGAGAAATGTGCATCCACCATGCTGTTGATGTCTCCTTGGAAGTAGGTGAGAAGGACACTACTAGACTCCTCTTTAGTCTTCTTAGCCACAGGGTGCCACAGACCCTCCTCCATCACTGATCTAGGTCCTGAAGAAACAGTGTGCATCATATCATTCATCCATCTATCCTACTGTGGTGGCAGGTTATTGTGTGTTTATATGGCTGCTAAATCTAATGTAAAATTGCAGTAGCATGGCATTATTTGCTTTCTTTCTATGGTATTGATGAATGACAGAGTAAGTGTAAGTGTGTAAATATGTCATAGCTGTTACATCTATATTGCAAAGTGGATTTAGATTATGTTGGCCTCAATATTTAGGTGTAATCTTCTAGACCTGCAATATGATATATTATTTCAGAATCAATGTTTATGCATTTTTAGTTTAGCTTTACTATGAGAACTGTTAGATATCTTTAATAAATGAAAAGTTGATGAGTCATGATATACGTCAAATTAATTTTATATAATATATATTTATTTTGTCTATGCAAACAGAATCAAATTTTGGTAACAGGTCTGCAAACTATATTTATAATAAATGTAAAATAAAACATATTTTACATTTTAAGTTAATATTTAGAAATATGTGACCCTGGACCACAAAAAACCTTTATACATAGCATGTGTATATTTGTAGCAGTAGCCAATAGGTCAAAATTATCCAATTTTCCTTTTTTTTATGCACATTTTCACATATCACATTTTTGAAGTGAATCCTGTTTTCTACGTATTTTTGATTTTGCACCCTCAGATTCTAGATTTTCAAATAGTTGCATCTCAGCTTAATTTCGTTCTATACTAACAAACCGTTCAATCAATGGGAACCTTATTTATTCAGCTTTTCAGATGATGCATAAATCTTAATTTTAAAAAACTGATGACATTTATGACTGGTTTTGTGCTCCAGGGTCACATAGCCTATAGTTACACCTTGACAATCGATATTATCTGAAGATTTTTTAGGTGTAGTGCGCTATATATGCACAAAAATGCAGACAAATATCTGTTAAATCTTAATAGCATACTGGCAGAATACTGTCCCCTCACTAAGCAGCTAACTCTCTAGGTTAGGTTTAGTTGGCTGTATCACGTGCCTCCA
The DNA here is from genome assembly GCA_032361145.1 of Enteromius fasciolatus. NCBI lineage: Eukaryota > Metazoa > Chordata > Actinopteri > Cypriniformes > Cyprinidae > Enteromius > Enteromius fasciolatus. Next base: position 22,398 of record JAUMHR010042007.1, on the reverse strand, counting down.
GATTTATAGAATTCAGTCTTAACGCTTAGCTCTACGCTTTTGTTAAAGCTATAGTAAAATGGTGAAATATTGCCGTAATGGGAATAGCCACCGTTTTTACTCACCGTGCAACAGTCGTGAAATCTCGAGCGTTCAATCAGACGCAGCCCGATGAATTACACTGATAAAAATATAGGCGAAATATGCCCGAGAAGTGAACACGCTGCAGCTAAAATAAGGTTAATCGTTTCCCTTTGTACGTCGAAGAAACTACGTACTTTACTTTTTCCCCTTAAACGTGGGGCGTTAGTCTGTGAACTTTAGAATGTGACTGAACGAGTTAGACAATTTAACTGTCACCTCAGGAAAAAAGACACGTTTTTTTCTTAATTTCCCCGTTGACATTGTGGATCAGATAACATTTATTATTAATAATCGTTTTATTTGACATTTATTTCATTCTTAATGTCGCAATCATTTATTAATACATGCAAACTGTAACACAAACATATCATTTAGACATACGTTTAAATGCATGAATAAACAAAAGCAAAATCCTTTTAATACTGATAGTCAGAAGCAAAAACTACTAACCAAGTAATTTGGAAAAAGTGCTATCATTATCTACAGATGGCAGATGTATATGTATCAGTCAATTGAATGACACAAGTCATAACACATCTAAACAGATGACCTCAGTAATTCATCTCCCTGGAAGAAATAAAAGAATCATTTAAAACCATTTTTCTTTAAATCAGTGAAATAATGACAATATAGTTGACAAAAAGAGAAAAAAGACAACAACTGAATGAAGCGTGGTTTTCCCAACGTGTCTTGAACACAAAAAGAAATTGAACACACAGAATATTCCCTCTTTTTATTGTTTTCTGTCCTGTGTCAGGAAAGCACCATTATGGCTGGTCCCTGAGCTTGAGGTGTCGGAGCTCTTCCTTTCACTGGTGGTCTCTGACTTCATGGACGGTGAAGAGTCTTGTAGACCACCTTTCCCTTTGGCCCCCGGTGTCACAGATCGGCTCCAGTCTGGTCAAAATTCAAATAATCTTTCATAAATATAGTCTTCCATTGATCACTTTTCTAACATGAAGCGGTGTAGATGGCACACCCTTTACTTTTAGTATTATTCTTGTTTGGTGCGTGACATGTATAATTCAAACACTGTGCAATATTATGATAATAAAGGATATTTTCTCTTTGGTATCGCTATTTACTATAGTTTATATGAGACAAACCTGAGTATTCAGTCTGTCTGAATCTTCCACAGCAGAGATGTATCCTCCACTGCTTCCTTACATTGTCTTTCATCAGACAATAAAACAGGAAGATAAAGAAACCTGCAATACAGCAAAAATAATGCATCCTTATGACACACACACACACATATATATATAGTTACATATCTGAACACAAACTTTTTCTCACAGACATAAGCAGTCCTTGCTGTTACCTTGAAGACTGTTGAGGAGGGAGAAAAGGTACAGCAGGGGTGTTCTGGCTGGGCCCCAGGCGGCAAAGGTTAGTATCCAGCTAAGTCCCAGCAGGAAGGTGAGACTGGCCACCACTCTCAGGTCATGCAGGAACCCTTTTCTGCTGCTGGCAGGCTTATTGACCCGCATTTTACGGATCTGTACCAGCACCACGACAAAGACGCAGAGGTTACAGACCATGACCAAGGTCACGAAGGAAACCACGGTCACATAAAAGGTCACGTCATTCTTAAGCCAGCAACTGAAGAGGAGGAAGAGAAATGTATAATCATAAAGGTCAGTTAAGTCCAAAAAGATAATTGTAATGACAACCATATGATTAATAAACTGGTGCCCACACCAACAGATGATAACTTTCTGTTCATTTTTACAGTAACTGTGGCTTTCAGTTCTGTGCACGCTTTAAAAGTTAGACTAGAGTTTGTGATTTCAACGACATCATTCCTCCAGATACCAATGTATTTTTGTGCATTACCACTGTAGAAAAATTGTAAATTACCAATCTTTGTGGTAGCTCAATGATCTACAACTGTAGAAAACACTTGTAAATAGCAAATGTAAGAAAACATCATCAGATAGACAGCATTCACATGTGCTGCAAACAACACAAACAAATAAAGAAACTCACAGCAGATACTTCAACTTAGTGCTGTCAATCAATTAATAGCAATTGATCGCTTTCAAAATAAAAGTTGTTGTTTACATAATATATGTGTGTTCTGTGTATATTTAGTGTCTATATGTTATAAATACATGCTCATACAGCACATATTTTGAAATGTATTTACATATATTCATATAATTTAAGTCATATATGAAAATATTTAGTATATAAACATAATATTGTTTAAATATTTACATGCATGTGTTTTTATTTATAGATACATAATAAATACACACAATATAAACATATATCTATGTACAGTATATATATATATATGTATACACCGCCCTCTAAAAGTTTGGAAACGCCTTAGAAAAGTGGGGTTTTGGACAATATTGGCATGAATCCTTTATTAATTTGTGATAATTTTGCACTGATGAGCGACAACATTTTTGATTCATCAGTGTATTCAAACATTGACTTGATCTGTTACGGCGTGCTGACACAAAAATCTTCACAGCTGGCAAAGGGGCATGTTTGACTTTGACATGTATATATTGCCATTATCGTGTAATTAAAATTTTAATTATTATCTTCAATGATAATTTCAAGTTACTTTAATGTATTTGCACCCAAAAAGGATTTATGCTGATATCATCCACAACCAAGCTTTGCCAGGGGTGTTTCCAAACTTTTGGAGAGCGGTGTATGAATATATATATAAAATGCAAACAAAAATTATTTTTGATGCAATTAATCTTAATTAATTGTTTGACATCAGTACTTAAAACACAGCCAAAAAGACAAATGCACAAGTAGCACAGACCACAACAAAATTACTCCAACATAACGTAAACTAACCTTGTTTTATTTTGCCATATTCATTATCATTTGTATAACCACAGAAAGAGCTAAAGTTGGTGTAGTAAATCCATGCTTAATTTGTGCATGGTTTAACTACAGCAACGAGTTTCTGATTTTATTTTATTTTTTATTAGATTTTATTTAATTATTATTTCTTTAATAATTTTAAATTTTAAATAATAAAAACATAAGCAATGGTTAGTTTTGTAAGGAAAGATGTAAAAGTAAGTTAGCCAGTGTGTGTC
>JAUMHR010042005.1:0-11653 GCA_032361145.1 Enteromius fasciolatus | reverse complement strand
TTCTATTTGATAATGTTCAGTGCTTTGCTACAATCTGTATTGTTAAAAGCGCTATATAAATAAAAGTGACTTCACTTGACTTGATTAAAAATAACTTAAATTTAAAAAATAAAAAATGCAGCTAACTAACTAACTAACTAACACAATGAAAAGTTTTTGCAAATAAACTTTTCATACAAAGTGATTATGTAAAATACATAGAACACAAATGCATACAATTTTTTGAAACTTTTAAAAGCATTTAAAAATATTACATGAATAACTTAAGTATATTTTTTAATATACAAAGTGAACACATTATTTCTATATATTAATATAATTTTAAAAAATGGTCTTTATTCCAGATCCTCTTGTTTGCGTTCCTGAAAGTGATCGAGGAAGGCAGTCACATGGTGATGATGGAGTGTCCCGAGACGGTCAACACGCTCCTGCACGAGTTCTTCCTCTGGGAACCAGAAAATTCCAAAAAGGACACAGTTACCACGGTAACAGCCGACGAGGTCATCGCTGTCCAGACGCTCGCCGCCAGCACAGGGACGCCCAAGGTCAACAAGCCCCTTAACAAGTAACCTGATGATTGACGTTTTCGGGGTAAACCAATCGGAAGGCTGTTGATGGCAGGCTGTCAAACCGTCACATTGGCTGAGGGCTGGTTTTTGGTCAGAAGGCCCGAGCGGGTGTCCAGACGGGGGTGAGAAAGATTCACCGGTTCAAAGAGACTCTCGAGCGATGAGGGAAAAGCAGCTGCTGGTTTTAAACCAACGATGGTGGTGTGTGACATCACAACGCCTTTATTTCTCTTTGCTACCTTTGGACGATATCTTTCTTTCTTGTGTTGTCTAAACAAAACGCCTGGAGGTCCGTCCAGAGGATGTCCAAATCCAGACGGGACTGAACTACAAGAGAGAGCAGGAGAATTTGGCGAGAAAAAACCCAAGAGAGTGTTTAAAGGCAACATGAAAGCCGTTTTACTTCCATAACATGACAAGAACAAGTACAGTTACCAAAAACAGCAGTTGCTTTAAAAACAGTAAGGACTAATTAATTGTGATTGGGAAATAACAGGCTTGTTTCATGCTGACTTTAAAAGGACGCTTGTACAAAATCTGTGTTCACGTCATACTAGTGCTAACACGCTTTAACGTCTTCCCTCATAAATCAAATCCACCGCTTGGAGTTGAAGTGCGATTGAAAACAGATGTATGAGACACCCGATCCTGTTAACACATCTTAAAAAGATAAGGTACTGTAAACGAACACACACATTTCACTTGAGTCAAAAAACAAAACAACAGATGTGGGTTCACATGAAGGATAAAAGCAGGGCGAGGAAATTGTATGCACTTGTTCGTCTCCTAGCAACTAGAAAGTCGGGCATTAGAACAAATGCGGGGTGAGAGAGAGATAATGATGCTGCTGGCCACAACATGACACGGTGCTGAGGAAAAACAGCAGATAAGCTACAGAATCACAGAGCGGATCGCATACAAATCTGAATTTAATATTGAAATGATATTGTATCTAGTCATCAGGCTGATTCAATCATGTGCAATTATGCTCTACTGTACAAGGACAGACCGTCTGTCTATGCAAAGAATAACAGGGCTTCTGAACACATCTGAAAACAGCTCGTCCAGGAGGAGGTCTGGTCCATTCATCACTGGAGATAATTAACAAAGACATCATGAGATCTCTGCAGGCTCCTGAAAGCGGTTAAACATCACGCATCAGAGCAGAGCAGCGGGTGAAACTGTCAGGTTTTTTGCTAACCTAAAGTCCCAGTGATCTTTTAAAACTGTCCTTGCTTGTAATTAACAATTAGGCTAATAAGAGAAAGGCAATTCAAGTGTCCTGATTTCAGAACTGCCCTCAAAGAAAAAGAAAGTAATACTTTTATTCAGCAATGATCAAAGATATATATAACGGAAGGATTTCTATTTCAAATAAACGCTGTGCTTTTGAACTTTCTTTAAAAAAAAAAGTAGAGGTTTCCACGAAACATAAATATTGGGCAACACAACTGTTTTCAGCAGTAATGATGCAAAAATATATATAATTGTATTTCAGGTCAAATAAATGCAGCCTTGGTGACATCCAGGCTCTAACAGCTGAAAGCTAGCGTAACTTGTTAATTCATTAATTAATTATAATTATGCATTACAACAATAAAATGAAAAAGTCAGCTTCTAATAATAACTGAACACAAGTCCTACAGAAAGGTAATGTACTTTTTTTTTTTTGGATGTGCTGAGAAGAAATGTGGACCTTGATTTATTTAACACTTGCTGTGTAAATGACATGAGAATTGAAGATATCTAAAGACTGGACTGAATTGTGAGTGAATGAGTTAACAATGTCATCAATCCCAGTGTTACCAGAGACAATCTTTTAGCATCTTATTATTACTAAGACTGCTTAAGCCCTATGGGTGGCATCTGTGGCCTGCTGCCGTTTGGCACAGACAGAAACCTCATCCTTTGTAAAAACAAACAACGCATTTTAAGTGATGCACTTACTGTACAATCCAAGTCTGTGGAAGGTGACTGGACTCCACATTGTCTGAATAAGTGAAAAAAAAGTCACACTATTCTCATATTAACATGTGATGTATAAGTCCTGTTACTTGTGAATATTTTAGCATTTATTCTAGTGCAGACTTCTACTGAAAGTGCATTACTGTATGTGCATCGTCCCTTGTTTTTGCAAAAAGGATATGATAAACAATTCCACAGATGTTGCTCATTCATCTTAAGTTGCACCAAGCCCAGAATATTTAATTAAACGTTACTTGCGTTGACAACTTCACTGTAATGCAACGCAGACTGACTTTCACACGATATGAATCTTATTGCAGCCACTCCTGTGAATTAGAAAACAAAAAACTGTGTTTTACTGCCTTTTAGATAAGACATATTTTTCATTTGCGTAAATGAACAGTATATGCGTATCCCTTTTGGATAGAAATGATTTCTCTGACATTTGATTGGAGGAAGGATCACTGATCGTTTTAGAGAGTTTGTGGCTACATGGTTTTAATATCACAATGTCATGTCTACTAAGCATCACTATTTAGGATAGGCTGAGAAAAAATTCCACAGAGACTCTGTTAGGCCAGTATGTAACCACCTAGCAACCATGCAATACACCCTAGCAACCATGTACTGTAGCAACATTCTAAAAACGTAGAACACTTGGCGCTATCACATAGCAACAGCCCTGGCAACCACCCATGTTGAGTTTACAATGTTACCGTTGCATAACATTCTAGGTGGACATTTGAAAATCCTTGTTTCTAATTCACAGACGGGAGCAATAACACTTTTCTATGCTAATGACAGTTCTGGCTTTCCTCTGAGAGCCTGGGAGTGGGTTTTCTGAAGAGACAAGAAACAATAAAAGGAAATATAATAAAACAATACTGGCCAATACTGTTAAAAAAACTGCCAAAGGGAGTGAAAGCGAGTCAGATGGACTAATACTTTTGGAGCGCGTGAGAGAAGTGGGTTTGAGGGAGATGAATATTATCTACAGATGTTGAATGACACTAAAGATTAATGATGATGATGAAGAACTCTTCCTCTGGTCGTGTACTGATGTCAGTACCCCATTGTGAACATTGTGGTTCAGTTTGTGTCAAATGTGTGTGTTGCATATATCTATTGGAAAGTACTATACCATGCACTGCCTGAAAATATGTGCATATAAAATGTCATGAAAACTATATGAAAATGTGATTAAAAAATGTTTTTATCTCCTTTTTCCCCCTCCAAAACATCAGGTTTTCTTTGTCACACACACAGATTTGAATTTCTATGATTTCACAGGTTTATTTTATATAAATGATAATATATAAATTATAATTATAATATACTATAATAAATATAACGTATAAATATATATATATATATATATATATATATATTAGTATTACACTTTAAATACAGCTAATATATTTGGAAAAGGTCTTTTTTTTAAACATGCTACATTTGTAAAAGGATTTTGCATTTCATATTTAAATACCACAATTATCATTCATTCTGATTTCACATTTTCTGATGATATGATTATATCTCTTTAAAATACTGCACAGTTACAATGTCATCAAACAACCAATAGATGGAGCTAAAGATACTAAAAATTTTGTTTCTGAACATTTTGAAAGTAATATTAATGCAATATTATTGTACCTAGTTGAATGCATTGGTTTGAAGTATACAGGGTTTTTTTTCATTATTTAAATGATTGAAAAATCCTAAAACGGTTACAATCAGGTTTAGGTATCCTACACTAGCTAAAGAAATGCCCTGTCCTGGACAAGTGTTTTGTTATAAACAAATACACACATTTCTGAGCAGCACTCAGGAAGTCCTGAATCAAGGAAAAGGACCAAATATTTACTCTGTGCTGCTTCACAGCCTCTATCACCATGGAAACCAGTATAGAAAGCTTTCATGATATCATGTGACTCGAGGGTCACATGACAGTCCCACCCTGCATGTATATTTTCATAAACCTTTACTGAGAAGTCAAATTTCTGTGTAGTCTGTCTGTCTGAGGCACCAATTATGATACGGACATATGGTGCAAGCGATTCATCTTCATACAGTATTTTAGTTGCTCGAAAGTTTCTGGTGGTTTAAATGACATGAAACGAGGTTTGAGAGAAAAACCCTGCGTTCTCAACATAATTCACAAAAGTAAATACAACATGTTGATTCAAACCTAAAACCAACTTAAAGGAGGAATCATTTTCTCCACGAGGTTGTGGTTTGAATCACCGTAATTGGTTGCATGATTTGACGAGACATGTTTATAACATCTGGTTATTTTGAAAATACTTCTGACAATTAAAAATACCTAATTACAACTCTTCCATTGGGAATCCATGTAAAGTTCATACAAACCGCCAGAATGAACGGAAAAAGAAGGCCGGTAAAAGCCAAATGTATACTTTGGTGTCATTTTTGAGCTTAAAATATATTAAACAATCAGTTCAAAGTTATGCTATGGAAATATATATTCAGGGCTTTTGGGCAGTTCATTAGCATTAATTCATTTTAATAGCACCGTGAATGAAATTATTAAAACAAGGGTAAAATAAAAGTTAGAAAAACAAATACAGTATACACAGATATAATTGAACACACACCTATATAATTTTTTGTTTATTATTAAATGTAATGTATTAGTTAATAAATAGACAAGAAATAAATAGTGTATATATAACATACACGTTATATATGTATATTTCTATATATGAATTATTTCTATTAAATATTTTTATTACATTTATTACAAATTAAACAAATGGAGTTAGCAACAAGTTTATGTTAATATAAATAATAAAAAAATAAAATAAATATAGAAGTTGGAGTCTTAATTCGGGAATTACATTATGCAAATAAAAGGTTAAAAATTAAATGGACAACGGATTTAATAGTCATTTGTATTGAAAAAAATAGAAAATAATTCATAATAATTACACAGTAAATAGAAATAAATTTCCCCATCATTGTCTATGTGGTGAAAAATACAATACATCATTTTCCTAAGGTTATTCTAATTATAATATATACCATTTCAATAACATAGATGGGCAGCTTTCTTTCACCTTTCTGTTTGATTTCTGAATAGCACATAACTATGAATTATTTTGATTTGACATCATCTGATAACATACATGACTGACACAGGACACTGATCGCCCTCTGACACTGGGACGAACTGGATTTCATTTGTAAGCTCAGTCCAGCTCTGTCAGCTGTCATGATGCATCACTGTAATTCTGCACATCACATCCAGCAATAAAACACATCATAAACCTCGGGCAATGGTTTGGTGCAGGGAAGAACAGTCCCATCAGACTAAATGACTGATTTCACCCATAATAAAATCTGCTAAATAAAGTCTTCTGCAAACACACACACACACACACACATCTGGATGTGATTTCACCAGCGTTTCTTCATATCTTTCACTGAATGGCTTGTGTCCACTGCAGTTTTGTTTTATTCAACTGGCGGGTGATAAAAAGAAAAATCAGATCTGGATTTTTTTTGTATTATTTATTTGAAGAGAGAAACCCATAAAAACTTTCAGGCATGTTTTTCCCCTAATTAAAATCAAATCTATTGTAGAATTCTCGTCATTTAACTCCTAGAAACAAATGGGTAACTGGGATTCATTTGTCCACACGCTAAAACAATTTTACCTCTCTAAAAAATAAAGAGAAAGAAATGGGAAACAAATTATTTTTAAAACTACTTTTGTTGTTAAAAATAAACATTTTGAAGTTTTACTAGAAAAAAATCTCAAGTTTAATTCGATGCGTCGCTTGCAGATTCTTTGTTATTTTTTGTTACATTTTCTAGCAATTTGTTAAAAACATTTTCTTCTACTGCTTTAAAATAAATTGATTAAAAATACAATCAACAAAAATGAAAAAAAAAAATTCACAAGTTTGAGAAAAGCAGTCTGAATTGTCAGTTTGTCAAAACTTTTATTTTTTGTATTCTTGGACAGAAACAAACTCCCCTAAAGATCTTACCAAAACCATATGCTATATCATTATTCCCATGTAACACAAGAAAATAGCCTTTTTGGAGAATTTTCACAAAGCTATTCGCTCACACATCCAGTTTTCCCATGCCGTAACCAAAACCTCGCTCTTAGCCTCACCTTCACACCAACAGGTTCAACTCAACACAAACACACTCGAGTCAGACACGGCAACAGGTCAGGACACATGTCAAACATCTGAGGTCCCCCGTTACAATAACAAAACTCAAAGCTCTCGCGTTTCAGCGGGACACAGCCAGGGAAGGAGCCAGAGCAGAGGGAGTTGATTCCAAATGTCTGATTGTATACGAAACAAATAAACAACGCACTCAGAATCTGGTTCTGGAATGAAAACCACAACTCTAACGCACATACTTGGTTTCAGATCATTGGTTCTTTTCAGGACAACTATCATTACTGATCAAACCCGAATATCCAGTCAGGGGGGTCTGTGGCCATCTTCATGAAATCGAACATCTAGATTCATACTCTGAGGGCTAATACAATAATACTTCGCTTTTCCAATCAATAAAATTGTGGTGCAGGAAATAGAGCACGGCAGAGACCGAGAGTCGTTTACTCCACTGGGATTTCTAAACAATCGTCAATAGAGTTCTGAGGCTCAAACCCAGGATGAATCACAAAACGTTGACATGAAAGAAAATAAAAAGTATATGAAAAAGATGCAATGTCTTTTATGAGTGAATAAACTATTTACTCACAGGAAAATTACATCATAGCCTTCACTAGCGATTATCGTGAGCAGTGACGTCAAAGACAGCAGACGAGGAAAAATAGAGTTCATTTTATAAAGTACGATTTTTTCAATTTGTTTATAAAGATGAATTATTGAATTTCCATCAAAGCGCACTGCTCCTTTTGAGTATGACTGATGTAGTAAGATGCCACCCGCCTGTTCAAAACAAACAACTTGCTCAAAAATTCACTCAGGCCATCCAAGATGTAAACGGAATTAATGTTTTCATGGGAACAAATTTGGAGAAATGCAGCATTCCATCACATGCTCACCAATGGATACATTAGAGTGAATGGGTGCCGTCAGAAAATACAGCTTAAAATAATCCACACCACTCAAATCCATCTTGTGAAACCAATAACTGCACGTTTGTAAGAAACAAATCAAATAGAATGTTTATTTTTTTAAAACTGTTGCTTCTGGCTGTCTTCTTTGCTGTCGGAATCTAGTGAGAAATCTGCAGAAACCAACAAACACACAGCTTTTGATTTCTCCAGATGTTAACTGATGGACTGGAGTGGTGTAGATTACTTATTGTGATGTTTTTATCAGCAGCTTGGCCTCTCCTTCTGATGGCACCCATTCACTGCAGCGCATCCATTGCTGAGCAGGTGATACATTTCTCCAAATCTGATGAAGAAAAAGCCGAAACAGCCTGAAGGCTTGTACACACTGAATATTGTCAGCATTTTTCGCTGTTCGTACCCAAGCAATTGTCACTGACGATGAGCCGACGGCGCTTAATGAAAGGCAGAAATACCCAAGGTGACGCTGGGCAACGTTTTATGCTTCTGACACTCGCTTGTCACACAGAAGAAGAAGGTAAACTATTCTTTCTCCACTGCTTTATATCTGCAGTATTAGAGCTAATGACCACTCACACAGCTTGTGTAATCAATGGGTGTTAATGGCAGCACGTTTGCTCCTGATTTCACCCGCATTACCTGATAAAGCTCTATTTAGAAGTTTGCGAGCCTATTAAAGCCTCTATAACAGATTAAGCCTGGCCTAGCATGCAGATTTAGAGAGCACTAACTTTGCCTCATCCGAGTTACCTAATTTTCCTTGCTCAGACCGGCTGATGAAATCGGTGTAAACTGTCAGAGATACTCGAGCTACACGACACAGCTGACAGATATTTTCCCGTTAATAGACATTTCCAAGCCAAACTAGCTAAAGGCCTTCAAAGGGAATGAAAACAGACGTTTATCAGCTGCACGATTCCTGATCATCAGCATGTCATGGAGAGTATAAATGCTCGTGAACGTATTCTTCTGTGTTCTTCTTCTTATATACAATATAAATATTCTGGGATCAGTATGTTTGTTTAAATATTTGTATCCAGCAAATATACATTGAATTCATCAAGACAGACGGGACAGACATTTATAACAGACTTTCTATTAATCAAAGAATTAGAAAGTTTCCAGAATCAGAAATGGTTTTTTTTAGCAGCAAATCAGCATATTAGAAGGATTTCTGTATTTTTAATCATTTATTTTTTTGTGGTTAGTAGATGATGTTGATAGTTAGTTAATGTGATTCTTTACACCTGTGTGAGCATGAGAAAAACAGACTTCATAAATTCACTAAAAATCACCAAAACACCAGCTGATACACACACAACGAGACCTCAAAAATGAAGAACAGCACAGTTAAAGTGGCTTACATGTCCAAATACTGTAGTTAATTCTGCAGTCTGTAAACAGAAACATAATAATGATGTAATCTCTGGACTGGATGTCATTTGCTGAGGATTTCCTGCTATCATTACATCAGAAAGTCTGTCATCTCAACATCACGTGACTCCGCTGGAAGCCTTTTTGGGGGTTCCAGTGAAGAGCGCTTCAGTTTGAAATTAATCTCTATGGTCTTGGTTTACTTGTGTTTAGTAATTCACCATATCGACTTAGCGAGAAGAAGACAGGCTGCCGTGCAGATAAAGGCAAAGATGAACAGCTTTGTTTGACACAAAAGCACAAGAGAGGGTTTGACAGCTTCCACAGAACTGTGAAAGTGTTTGAACTTACACATTATAATGTTGGGTGTGCGTTTATCTGAAAAGGAAAAGCGAAACAAAAAATGTGCTGTGGTCCAGGACAAAATGTTCTGATCTTTTTTCTTGGGACTGACAAAATGGATTGAATGAAGTGAAAGCTTAATAAGTCAAAAGAACTGAAAATGGGTTTTCAATCATCAAAAGCAATAAAAGTTGAATACAGTGCAAAGTATAAATGTGGTTAGTTAGAATGTGCACTGTATAATTGCTGAGCAAATATAATGACTACTATATATTTATATACAGTAGAATAACAGAAGATACCAAAATGTGCCAAAATTTGATTGAATGTTGCAAAAAAAAAATGTTGTCAGGCACATTCAGAACAAAAAGCTTCCAAAAATGTCATTTTAAATCTTTGCCAGTATGTGCCACTTTTCATTACTAGGTTTTTAAACACATGAAATATAATAAAAATTTATAATGATCAATAATAACACGTCAGTGTATTCAAATGTATGTTACGCTGAATGACAACGTAATATTATTTCACCCATATTTTTGACATTTTATTTTCCCAAAAGCACTTAATATGCTTTTTATTTGCATAAAATCATATTTGTTAATTAAAATTAAAGCAGACACCAAAATGGGACTCTTAACTTTGACCAAAAATTGAAACAACTGTTTTGTAACAAACAATACAAGCAAACATTTGCTTAAATTTTTTTGGCACAACATTTTTTTAAATCCACAGCGATTCACTAATAGACAAATAAACCCATTTCTGTAGTTCAAAACCTAAGCCAAACCATATTTTCAAGTTTTATTTAAATACAAAAAATACATTACTAAAACGCTCTTTTTTTTATTTATGAATGTTGTTTAGCTTATAATGAGCAAATGCGTGAGAGTCATCATCTTTTCACGATCACAGATATTCCGCAACAATCCAAAATCCAATGGAAAAGTCCTATATGACACTTAGCTTCCGGGTTGGCCTACAAAACATGTCATCCCCACAGCGCTATATATGCAGTAAGTGGGTGGTAATATGTTTCCTGTTGCTAACGTCATTTTGGTAAAACAGCAAAACCAATTAGCTTAAACATTCATGCTTTATGTTTACATCCACAAAATGCCAAAAAAAGTTCATGTTCACAAGTGACTCCTGTATTCCATAAACACACAGAACGATACTTTACTCACTCGCACATTTAAATGCAGTTGTCGCTCCCAAAATATTCCAGTGTGTACGTTGCTATTGTGATTCAGTATACAACCGTCACAAATAAATGGCATGTTATGACACCTAAATACACTGGCAAATATCTAGTATTTTGTAAATCACAGACATCAGCACGCTGACATTTCCAGTTAAAGGTGAGGTGTGTTATTTCTACAACAATGGAGTCACTAAATCAATTACAACTAAAGATTAAATCCTATTTTCTAAAGTATTTCTCGAAGTCTGGTCGGCCAGACAGATACGATAATGCAGCTGTGTCACGATGTTCAGGTGAATCAACCGATAAATGACTCACGGTTGTCTCTGCATGTTGAACTTGGAAAGAAGGGAACAGCCTAACATCAGAAGTTAAATAAACTATCATTCCATCCTCTTAAATCTCTCAGCGACTCATGCTACACCATTTAGCACTCTGTCCTGTCTCCAAGACACGCAGGTGCTGAATCACACAAGGGGAATGTTACGAGAGTCAGTTAACTCCAGACTTTGGACAGGTTGCAGTGTGCCATGCTGCCATTCAGTCAAACATTTATATTTGCGAAGGTCTTCCATCTGCTTTGCATTAACAGACTTGAACACTCTCTATGTTTCAGTGAGACACCAACGGATCACTGCAGAGTCTCACGTTCACTCTTCCTGGCAGACAGAGGCGTTGGTTAACGGCCATGAGTTTCAAGGTATTTCATTTGGGAAGGACTTGATGCTTTTAAATGCAATGGCCCACATTTTGCCTAAGCAAGTCCAAGGAGTACTTGGAAAACATGCTGTTTTTCACAACTGTAAACCAAGTCAAGTGCAAGTCATGTAAAAACACCTCAGATATTCTCATCGCAATTCAATTTGTTTTTTATAAAGCATGAAGCACAACATTTCACAAAAACGCAAGGTTCCTGCATTGACACGCAGAAAGGTAAACGATGCATTCAAGCAAAAACAGAAAGAGAGGTTACATGTGGGCCTATTGATTTTATTTTGCTGTTTATTTTAAAAATGAAGTCATTCGCAAATGCATGCCAAACTACATCCTGCGGTAATCCTTTAGCGTCATGCAGCATGTTTAAAACAGTTACGAGCCCCAGGGCAAGCTAAG
>JAUMHR010042004.1:0-11663 GCA_032361145.1 Enteromius fasciolatus | reverse complement strand
CAAATCTCTCACCATTGTAACCATCTTGGTTGAGGTCCCCAAGAGGAGCAATGGAGCTGCCGAACCGGCCGAATGTCTGCGTGCCGGTGAGGTGAGGTAGCTGAGGTGTGAGATCCAGAGGTCCGTTCTGCATGTACACATAGATCCGACCCAACTCCTCCAACCTCCCATCAGAGTCACGAACCATGAACATCGGTGCACCAACCAGCAGGTCCGTCATCCTGGAGGTGGTACGAACCATAAATTTAAACACGGCACACATTGTTGTGGTATTCTTTTCTAAACCTGGTTGTGTTTACCTACCCGTCATTGTTTATGTCAGTAGCAGCCACCGCATAGCCATAGTAGGAACCCATCTGAAAAATTTAGGAACATTATCAACGTAAATCACAAGTCATTTTTAACTGTACATACAAACAACATGCAGGATCTCATGAATGTCACATGGACAGTAACTTTATGCCTGAAGGCACACGTTGACATTTACTCCAATTGGTTACGGTTTGAGTACATGAAAAGAGCTCTTTGATGATTCAGATGTGGCTCCGTTCTCTAGCCCCCTGAGGTGGGCACACACAAATGCTTTTTGATTGTATTTACTCAGCTGAGGCAATCAGCGCAGTTAAAGGCCTCCCAACAATTTCCATTTGCAAAACTGTGGCGCTCATTTAGGAAAATTGCCCGTAAGCTCCTGCCATGCATAATCTGCCTTTTACTGCCTACCACAGAGCACTCCAGCCTCGTTTAAAGAGTCTTGTAAAGGAAATGATTTTTGCTTATGTCATCAGTTTGAAGAATATCAGGGTGGGACGAAGCTTTACAAAGCAGCCAGAATGACATAACTAAAATCTCATGTCTTAAAATACCTGTGACAAAATGTACTATTAGACCACAAAAGCCAACAGAACAAATTGTCAATAAAACGAATGCAATCAAACTTACCTGCTCACCAGTGAAGGTCTTCAGCATGTCCAGGGAACCATTAAGAATTGAGACCTGATGAAAAGACAACACACTAGAGTTTTCATTGCGTCAAATACCATCATAAAAACTTCTGGTTGATTACCAACTCCAAACTAAAAGTCAAACTGAATGTGTAATGGGTTGTATTTAATCCACTGAAAATCTGACTTAACCCACATCTTGGGTGAAAAGATTTTTGGCTAAAGGTCACAGATGATAGTGTGGCTGCTTTCTCTCACCTGTCCATGCAGTCTGATTCCCCTGGGAACTCCAGTCACAAAGTCTGAAAGCAGGCATGCCAAAAAAAGAGAGGAAAAAAGTAAATGATTTAATAGTGGAAACATGGAAATGTGAGTTCCTCAGGAATTCTGGCAATCAGAGCCACTCCAAAAGTCACTCCACGGGCTCTATTTTCGAATTTGTTTAGGGGGTATAATCATAACACTTTCTTTGAAATGTTCTACAAATAGTGCATGGATCTGTCTATGGCTATCACAACAGCAGATGATGATATTAAATCATTATCAGTGGTACAACACACTCATCCTTAATTCTATCATTTATAATGAATATAATAAAAATGACATGTAGTGAAGCTCTAAACTAATGAGCACTAATGTAGTGGTTTTATATTTTAAGGTCACTCACCTTCATCATCATCACCACTGAATTCGCCGACAGCTACTGAGTAACCTTTTAAACGTATAAAAATATGGGTCGTGACAAACACAAAAAACTAAGTATTTTCAACTTGATAGCTAGTAATGGGGATGGAAATACATACCCATGTAGTTGTTGTCAATTGTGATCTCTTTTTTCTGTTTGGTCTGAATCTGGCCTTTCACTGAGCTCAAGAAGAATCCTGGGTAATAGGCTTTGACTATTTCTTGTTTAACCGCAGTGATCACTTGGCCTAGAGATGGTAAGGAGAAATTGATCTTTTAATTGCATTTGCATTGAAGTGAAGGTCACAGTCGATGCAAATAATAAATGCAAATATCCACATTTTGATGAAAAGCTAATCAAACGACAAAACACCCACATTTAAGAAACGTACAGTACATACACTACTCTTCAAAAGCCTGTACGGGTGTTTTTTGTATATTATGCTCACCAAGACTGCATTTATCGGATTAAAAATACCATAAAACAGTAAAGTTGTGAATGCTTTCACAATTTAAAAGAACCATTCAGCTTTTGTAGATTTTAAAACGTAATTTATTTCTGTGACCGGCTAATAGCAAACATAATCAGTGACTCACGTTCCTTTAGAAATCATTCTATTCTTATTATTAGTTGTGCTGCTTCACATTTTGTGGAAGCCATGAAGCATTTCAGGGATTCTTTGATGAATTCTTTATTTGAAATAGTCTTTAATAAAATAATGTTAATGTTTTTTATCAATTTAATGCATCTTTGCTCATTAAAGTATTAATTTCTTTACTTTTTTTGGTATTTACATGCCCTTAAAGACTAAATTTATTATTATTAATTTACTATTATTATTAAATTTATTTGAAAAGCCAGACCTTGCCAGAAGTAACTGCCAGGTCCTCCGAGCACCACCTTTCCTTCCTGTAACACAGCAACAGTATCTATGTGAGACCCAAAGGAAACGGCAGATAAGCAAATCATTTTGTTCTAGTCCGTTCCAATCATCTCACCTGTGTAAAATCAGCACTGAATCCACCTTGACAGTAGCCTTGTCCTTTTCTTCCACGGAATTCTGCAACGGATGGCAAGTTATGTTATTGCGTCTTCAAAACAGCTATAATTGAATAGTGCCACAACCAAGCAACCGCAAGCCCACCTGTGCGGCACGGAGCATATTCCACAAACTTAGTGAAGTTTCTGATGGATAGAAAACATGAACCAGTTGTATCAGCATGAGGCTTGTCCTCCATGGCTCTCCAGGAGTAGAGGGGTGCACAAGCCTATGGAAAAGATTATATAAGAGGTCAGAGGTCAGCACCCACATGAGTAAAGATTTATGCAACCATGATGATGAATTCAGTTCACAGCTTCATAATCCATGAGGAAGAGCACCTGGACTGAATGTTAGAGCATTATCCACAAGTCAAAGAATCAGAAAGCTCTATTTCAGAAGGAAAACTGAATACTATAATGAATGAATAGAGCTGGATCTGATCTGATAGTTTACAATTTAGGACTTACAAAGTTAGTTTAACAACATGTCAAGTCACACTTAGACTTGAGTCACTAACCATACTTTGGGTTCAAGCCCAAATGTTCAAGAGAAAATAATGGTTTGAAGGAGGGTTTGTCTCTGACCACATATTGACTTTTTTCCACACGGCCTAAAATATGAGTAGGAAGATCTTACCAGCACACTATCTTCATGAACTCGTACTGTTGCTCCAAACCACTGATGGGACTTGAACTCTCCCTGATGTATTGTGTCATTTACGGTAATGTTTAGATCTCCTATAGCCATGGGGAAAAAAGAAATCAAGTAAACATAAATAAAAATTGAATATATATATACAAAACAAACACACACACACTTTAGTCATAATGTGCAAAACATTCCCTTGCCCTTATTGAGCACAATTCACCAAAAACGTTCATATATTTTTTTCCCTCAATTCACCAAAAACTTTAATAAAAAAAGACATAATTTATGATGATAATGGTTTCATCAATTAATAAACACCTCTGGAACATATTTATATATGAGAAAAATATTAACCATAAAAATTGCATTTCACAACTCAATCAATCAAGTCCATCCCAACATTATTTTCCAGTGAATATTCTAGTATGTCACATGTAAGCACATTTAACCACTAATAAAATAAAAAAGGTGGGAAAAAAAAGAACAGATTGTTTAGCGCAGGCTCAGGTGTCTGCTGAGGTTAAAGGTCATATCATGAAGATCAGGCATAAGACAGATGGTCACATATGGGCTGAAATGGGATTCATAATCAAAACAAAGGTGACATGTCCTGGCCAATGAGAGAGGTTGGGACTCAACAATAAGAGCAGCAGACCAAGACCATCAGAGATCAGGTTCAACAGCCAGAGGAGTCACTAGGCCAGAAAATCCCCCGAAAGCCTCTGTTCTTCGTTCTGACTGCCAAACTGAACTCTGCCACAGACATTTCTCCAGTTGCACCATAATTACAAGCATGATGCAACACGGGTCTGTGGTGTGATGGAGGGGAAGGGGAAAGAGAGACTGAGGAAGAGGAGAAATGAGTGAAAGGTACAACTGGCGGTAACACAATTCTCAGCTGGCTCTGAAGAGGGCCTGGTCTCATTCAGAGTGAAGAAACTGTGCCAGGGGAGCCTCATCCAAACAAAACAGGAGCTCAAGTTATGTGGGTTAATATTACGAAAACTGTGAAGAAATGTCTGGATCATACTGCAGCCCAAAATCAAAAGAAGAAGAATAGGAAATTATATTTTGCATTAAGAAAACCAAGTCTACAATTAAATCAGCCAAAATAGTATTAAGCACCATTAATCAACCCCTTCCCCAACTGTCAGTAGCCTACTGTTATTAAAAATAAATACAATTAAATAAATTAATGCTGGGCAATGATTCATTGTGATCAATAGCAACCAAAATACAAGTTTTCGTGTACATATATATATATATATATATATATGTGTGTGTGTGTGTGCGGTGTATATTTATTATGTATATATGCACGCATTTAATACATTAATTTAGAGATTTTAAATTACATAAATATATTTATATTCTTAGAATATTATCTATTTAATATATAAACATAACATCTTTTTATGTTATGTTCATATATTAAATAGATAATATTCTAAGAATATAAATATATTCATGTAAATATTTTCAAAATAGATATTGTTTGTGTGTGTGCACAGTATACAGTAGTCAACATTCGAAGTGGATGATAAAGTTAATCAAAGTTGTCCTAAGACAAGAATAGGTATTGTTTTTGATTTTAGGACAACTTTAATGAAAAGTTTTGATCCACTTCGAATGTTGACTCCTGTATATTATATAAACAGAAACTTTTATTTTAGATCCAATTAATCACAATTAATCACTAAAAACTCAAATACACACACACTTAATATATATGTAAACGTGCACAACAATTATTAAAATAATGTAATAATATAAAATAAATACAAAAACTAAAACTAGATCAACTCTTTATGCAACATGTGAAATATAACCCTAACATTTCTAAGTGTGTCACCCAATTGCTACGCCCCTATTTTACCGTCTAAAAACAATATGGTCTCATTCTGCGTGAGGAAACAGGAACCCATTTCCAAGCAAAACAGGAGCTCAAGCTATCCGTCAGATACACTCCTACTGATAGTCTCTCGCTCTGCGTCTTCAGTTCACAGCGCCCTTCACCTTCCTCTTCCCTTTCTCAAAGTCTGTCATCCCTTTCTAGGAATTTCACCTCATTATTTTCTCTGTTTAAGTCACCATCTCCCACTCATTCCTTTACTATCTTGTATGGTTTGTTTATCTCCCTCTACTTGTCATCTCTCTATACTTGTGCTATTCTTTTCCCAACCACTCTTTTAACACAGAGAGACACACACGCCTCCTTTCCCCCAGACGTCTTTTGTTTCCTTCTCTCGAGGATGTTTGGTACCCCAGCAGGAAAGCAGTGGGGATTAGAGCCCTCTAATAACATTAGAGGATATATGCCTTATGGTCACCTCCAGGGTGATGGTTTTCTCTTTCTTTTCCTCCTTGTCTTTCCCTCGCTCACTGCCAAAGTAAAGAGGCCTAAAGAATCGCGCAGGAAAACCAGCAGCCATGCCCCTTACAACTGAGATCCCTTACAACTAAAGACTGAGTGTGTGTAGGACACGGTGTATGGAAGACGCCGGCTAATATAAAACTAGTACACGGCTTGTGGGATGAGAATCAGTCAACGTCGATGGAGGTGGGCTGTTAAAACAAACAATTATCTCACTTTCCACATCACGGGTGAAACGTACAGCTGGGAAGATAAAGCTCAGCGGGGAAGGTGGGGAAAATGGTGTTGTTTGGCTACGGTTAGGGGAGAGCTACCCAAAACTGGATGAGATTTCCCTTTGTGTCGGAACAACAGTTGTGATTGTTTAAGACTCTGATGCAAGATACTGTTGAGTTACAACTGTTAGAGATTAAATCTGTACATTTGCTTACACATTTAATCTGATTGGATGGTTCAACACCACTTTAACAGCACAAGCGAAACGTTTTCAGATTTAAGTGGTGAGGTCTGTTTGAAATTGTTGCTGACAAAAATGTCAACAGAGTGTAAAATGGACTGTTATTCACTTTCTCTGAACACAAAACGATTTTTAAATGCTAAAAATATCTGATATCTGGAAAGAACATGAGCTCTTAATGATATATGCTTTGACAAAAACAAATGAATGAAACAAAACTAAAAGAATAAATAGTGAACAAATAAATAAACAGTCAAGTAATAATGTTTTCATTATCTCAAAAAAAAAAAAAAAAAGTACAAAAAAATTTCACTAAAGTTGTTCACTAAAACAAAAATTTTAAATAAATTAAAAGCTCTTTTAAAAGGCTACAAATTAATTAAAATTTTCAGTAAATGTATATTACAAAACTCTAAACAATAAAATAAATGAGTAACTAAACAAAAACTAAAAACTGAAATTTCACTAAAAATAAATATAACTAACCAAAAAATTTTTTTAAAAGGCTACAAACTAATTAAAATGGTACATTATAAACCATTAAACATTAAATTAAGGAGTAAAATAAAAATGTTTTAACAATCAAATAAGCTAGAAATTAATTTACATTTTTGATTAATGTATATTGCAAAACTTAACTGTATTAGATAAGGAGTGAAGAAATTCCAAAAGTTAAAATTAAAATTAACTAAAAAACTAAACAAAACTGAACCTTCACTAAAAAAAAAAAATAAAAAATAAGTAAAATTATAATGGCTACAATCTAATTAAAAAATAAAAATAATAATCAATAAAATGGTACATCATAAACCAGTGACCATTAAAATAAGCATAGTTAAATAAAAATGTTTTTATTAACTCAAATACCTGAAATACCTTTGCTAGGTGTTATATTCAAACCACCTACATGAAGCAAAAAAAAAGGAAGCTGAATCTTTCATACATTATTTTTATATTAAATTAAAAATAAATATATAAATAAATATATTATATATATATATATATATATATATATAAAATTCAGCTCAATCTTCTAAATATATTCATGAGTTTTAATAGCAAATATATGATACTTGCTGCTTTGTTCAAGGTTAAATCAATTAATGAATCTATTTATTATTTATTCATACAAAAAAAGAGCACTTGGTTTAATCAAATGTCTAAGGGGGTGGTTCTTGGCCAGAGTAAACTGCAATGTGGACCAGACCTTATTCTGGTAATGTGAGACTAATGCTGATGTCACCTACAGGATTTAAGAGGAAGTATTCAAACAATTAAGGCACCTTAGGAGACACCTCTGCTGTGATGTACAGCCATTTTAATCAAAACTCCGTCTCTAGCTAATCCTATGAGTGCTTTCAGTTCCTGGAGCCAGGCCAAGACGACCTGCCGACTCTCTCATGGGATGGTGGAGGTGAGGAGGTCACACACACCTTCTCTCTTTCAGTGAAGAGAGAAGAGCCCCATTAGTGAAGGATCTCGGTCTGTGTGAGAGAAAGGGGGGGGCAGCGGAAGGCACGAGCCACATGGCTAAATTCAGTCATCACATCAAGCATCCCCGGGGAGACGCCGAAAGACAAGGAAATGAGAATAGACAAGAGTCAACGCTCGTTCTTCTCTGATTCCCACCCACTCTCATCATTCTCTGTTATTTTCTTATCAGAGAGGAAGAGGAAAGAGGTCAGATCTGAAGACACGATTAGCTAATGCTCTCTCTGACTGAGGGAGGTTAGGCAGGAGGAAGCACTATGTGACCCTCTTACGGCCCACTTAAGACAACCAATAGAGCATCAGAGGCCGCAGGGTCAAGCCCGGATTTTAGTGTTGAGGGCTTTATTTAAAATATTTGCTGTAACTAAATGCGAAACGGAAATGAAGAAAACATTAAGACTTAGCTGTCAATCATATTTTGACAGAAAAATAGAATTTACTAATAAATTGTAGTCCTGATTACAAATTATGTGACGGAAATTGTAGTAACAATCTAGATTACACATTTTAGGTACTTTAAGATTACTTTAAGATAACTCGTTTATCACATAGACTTAAATAGAATTATTGTGTACCATGTTAATAAGAAAGAAAGAATTGCACTGCTAATAAATAATATCAAATCAAAAAAGGAACTCAGGTAATAAAACAAACATATTAAAATAATAATAAAAAAAAAAAATCAATAAAATAAAATGATGATGGGAGAAATACTTCCAGAACCAATGCTGCTGAAAAAACCCCATCTAAAATTAAATTAAAAATAAACGATGGGAGAAATACGTCCAAAACCAATTCTGCTGAACAAAACGAAATCTAAAATAAAATTAAAATTAAGATAAATTAAGATAAAGCCATGATATCTTCTCCATCTTTTATCTTAATTTATTTCAGGTTATGTCCTGATCTACTGACACTAAATGAAATTTAAGTAAACGTGTAAAAAACATTTGCTAAAATATCAACCATGTTGGATCTGTCAGGATGCATCGACATCTAATTGAATGATCATTGGATAAGCATTAACCTCTGAGGCTAAACCAGCTTCTGTAATGCATCACACGTCAGGCGGTATTAGCTTGATTCAATTACGATCTTCTGCTTGACTATCAAATTAAACCTAAATAAAATTATGTTTTAATTGAAGTCAAACGTAATAAAAAGAAGAGCATGACATTTACATGACTCATAAGCACACAATACTTTTCCTAAAACAGCCCTACGTAGTAAAAATCTGCGACATGGCGCACCTGGCTGTTGAACATGCAGCTGCATGTCATACGTTTCAAAACCAGACAATTTTAAATAATGGATCTTTGCGACAGTTTTGCGGGAATGTATCTCCCTGTGTTTGAGTAATAGACAGTAAATCACAGCTTGGATTTTCAGAGGAGACTTTGATTCTGCAGGAAGCAAGCCAGCAGACTGTGAACACTTCATTGTCCCCTGACATGTGTTCTACATACTCAGCAACTTGGAACAGTTCTTAAGACTCCGTCTGCTTTAAGAAAAGACACAATACATAACTGATAGAGCGCACGGTCTCTGCTTAATCTTTTTTTCTGGTTGTTGTAGTGCACAGAAATCTGAATCCTAATGAAACGCATTTTTCATCCTTTACGTCACCACCACAACTGAAATTATTCTGGAATGGAGAGTAGATCAACGGCCAACAATGCCAGAAATGTTAACACGCAGACACTAACAAGACAGCTACACAGTCTCCGTTAACATCAAGATTGAATATCCTTTGTGAACACCACAGTGACGTTATTTCTCCCTGTATGTTGAGCCTTTTGCCGACTGACCAGTAAGATATGATCTTTCAGGTCACATGACAAGTTTTTGCATGTAAACATCTTTATCCGCCTTTATCAACCGAAGTTTAGCATTTGCTAGCTATCATGTTCTGTTGAGAAACATCTAATTTAAGAAAATCAGAGCGCGCATGTACATCAGGAAGTCTGCTTTAGCGCTTGTCTGCTTTTACTTCATCTAAATCCCATCTTCCATCTCCCTCTCACAGCAAAATCTATACAATGAAAGGCGAAGGGCTTTGCAACCAAGAGGTGCTAGCTTTCAGGAAGCCACGTAATGGAAGGAGCCGTTTTCCATCAACACTAAGATTGTTTTGGAGAGGATGTAGAAACTGAAGTCAAAACACCAATTTATGTCCTGATAAAATTAGCATCGCTCACTTTCATTCACTAAATTAGCTGCACAGGCTTGATAAACTTGATTTGAGGATAAAAACCATAGTATGTATTGTATTGATGCACTAACACATTTCGGCAACCAAGCAAAAAAATATAAAAATTAGACAAAATCTTTGAAAGAAACAACTGATGATTAATTGTTTACCTGATGACTTTTTTTTTATGTAAAATAAATGTTGAAAAAGTCGAACAACAACAAAAACTTTCAAAGATTATGACAAAAACACAACAGATTTGCTAAAATTAAAATGAAAACAAAAAATATATTTAGGCGAGGCACTGCTGGTGAATAGAGTAAAAAAATTAACCAACAGTGATCACTTTACTAACCTAGTTTATTTACTACACTGATGACTGTAAACTTTTTTTGTATTACAAGTTTTTAAAATATACGTTTAATTATGCAAACGATGCAAATATATAAAGTTTTCTTTCCACTAGTCTGAAAAAATACTTTATGAAAAACCAAAAATCCCATAAAAACAGTGTCTCCCCTTAAAAAAAAACAAACAAACAAAACCACTAGCCCAAAGAATACAACACCCTGCACAACATTTTGAGTGTAATCTACTAGTGACCACCCACATCCACTGGTCAGCAAGACTTACCCTGCATATCAAACTCTATACTGCTGCATTGTGATTGGCTGAGGCTCCATGGACAGTAGAAGACTGATCCTCCTTCTCTGATGTTGGGCTGGCTGGTGTTGGCTTTGGGTGCTCCAACTATAATACTCACACTGTTCAAAGAGAAAAAAGATGAAGGAAGCTGTTAGCATACTAATAAGACTATGAGGAATATTTATAAGAGGACAGGACAAATACAACAGTGTTCCGACTCATGAAAGTCTATAGAAAGCATTGTTAAAGGGTTGGAATTTGAACATCTGAGCTGTAAAACAACACCTATCCTTCTATGCTAAAGACGACAAAAAGGGTTGAGAAGCCATTACGATCTAGTAGCATGTTGAATTAAAAGCAAAATTTGATTTTGTCATGCTACATCATTACATCAGTAGAGTTGTTACTTTTAGAGTTAGCTTCATTTTCCTAGATTACAAAAGCTCGAAAATTAGTCTCATTTCGGATTTTATTAAGATTAACATTGCCAGCAGGCAACTTATGGTTTTTCAGGAAATGGCCTCTCTCATAATCTACCATAAAGAGCTGAATTATGTAAAAGTGTGGCCATGTGCAATGCTTAGTAACTTGGTTGGCAACATGTGACTGCCAACACACAACCACACACACACCAGGCCCACTGGGTAATAAGTCAATGAGAAAACAAGAACCGAGACTGCTGAAGTCAAGCTAGTGCTGCTTCTACAGCTGTTTATCCCCCTGGGTTATCACAAACACATCCACATATCTGAACACATGGAGACTAACATAGCAACATATTTAAAAGCATGAACTCAAAGCAGTGCACGTCAAAACTTCACAAACCAAACAAACTTCTCAACAGAGAGGAATAAACAATTGTGGTTGGACAGGACGAGAGAGAAAAAAAAGCAGGAACAGCTGTTTAAAACTGCATTTTTACTTTCTCTGAAAACGATCTGAGCGCCAGAACGTTGCTATGTGGTTTCTAACAAGTTCTGACTGCTGTTTGGAGTGTTGCTATGTGGTTGCTAGGTGGTTTCTTACAGGCTCAAGTCAAAAGTGTCTCATATTCTGCACTCTAAGTATGACTTAATTCCTTCTTTTTAAGTACACTGTCAAATTTTGGGGGAAAGTAAGATTTTGTGTTGTTGTTTTTAAGGAATTAATACTTTTATGCAACAAGGACACATTAAATTAATAAAAA
>JAUMHR010042002.1:0-11715 GCA_032361145.1 Enteromius fasciolatus | reverse complement strand
TATCTCCACAAAAAATAGTTAAGCATACATTGATATATATATACACATATACATAAACATAAATACACACATACATATGTATATACACAAAAATATAAACACCCAAAAAGTAGATTTTTAAAGACTTTTAAGTTGCTTGCCATTAACAATTAGTAAGATGCTCACCTGCTTGGACTTCCAGACCTCCAGAACAGGCATGCCTGCAATGATGGAGTTGGGGTCCTCCTGGGCCGCTGAGTTGACTGTGTCATTAGCTCCAATTACCAAAACCAGGTCAGTTTCTGAAAAACGATAATGGACAAAACAATTATAGATTTTGTATACCCACAAATGACACCAAAAAACAAAAACAAAACTGCATATTATACCAGGGAAGTCTTCATTGATCTCATCCATCTCCAGCACAACATCATATGGCACACCAGCTTCAGCCAGCAGAACGTTCAGCTGGCCTGGCATACGACCGGCCACAGGGTGGATTCCAAACCTGAACACATGCGGACAATACAGATCGCATGACCTCTTAGATCGCCTGATACACATATGGCATCCAAATAAAGCACTTTCCGGTTAGGCAGGATGACACTCTATACAGGACGAGGAGATTCTTTGAACACGGTTAAGCAGAAGTGCTTTGGGGTAAGGGTCAGGGTGTTTGCAAGAGATAAAGAGAGAAGGAAATAAGCAGCGGCTGAAGGTATCTTTTTAATGCCAGAGGTAGTAAAGTGCATGAGCTCAGGGGAAATGGCTTTGACGATTCTGACGATTGGACCCCCAGGGCACGTGGGCAGCTTTACGACTTCACTGTAAAAACAGAAGATCACAGCCAACAGGCTTAGAAGAGACACAGGAAGTGATATGCCTGCTTTATTTAACCAGTGTAAATTTGTGTCATTTTTATTTGAGGTTTACACTGTTTTTAAGTTCAAAAGGTATAGGGCACTCTATCTCACACTACCAAAAAGTAACCAATATTAAAAAAAATTTAATGCTCATGTTTTAACATTTTGTTGTTTATATTAAGCCAGGAATTACATTTTTAGAGATTTTAGATATTCCTTTCATGGCATCCTAAAGAAAAGGTAGGAAATGAATCCAAACAGTTTTGCACAAGACATGTATGAAACTTTAATGAATAAACTAATCTACTGCCCAAGCCAGCTGATCAGTTAAAAAAAATAAAAATAAATAAAAAAGTATTTAAAATCAATTATATTCATTACGTTTAAAATTAGATTAAACATTTTAAAACCCAAAGAGACGGCTTGGAAACATTTTTATTATAATTAACATACAAAAATTATTTAAAAAGGTACAAGCACATTACTCATTTAAAAAAAGAAACTGACCATTTAAAACACCAAAAGAGGTCCTAGAAAATATAGATTTATAATAATTCATTTAATTATAATTAAAAACAGCTACACAGCTTCCATGAAAGAACGGGTAAATTCTCAGAAAACATTCACAAGAGTAAGGATCGCAAGCATGGTTGTGCACCTTTAACCAATTTACCTGACCTAAGCAGTCACTACAACCAGCCCACTTCCGATCTTGTTCGAATTAACATGTCAGAGTTGTTTACTTCATAATTAGTCCATTTCCAGAGCATTCAGACTAATTTGTGCAACATTTATACACTACCTGATCTCACATTCGTTTTTCTATCGTTAATCATTTTCTCATCCTTTTTTTATTTTTTGGGTGGAAAAATTAGAAAAGTAGACTTTCAAATGACAGTTGCTATTCGTCTAACAAGTGTCTACTCCGAAGGGAGAAAAAAAGGGATCATGTCATGCTTGCAGTTGCTTTCCATCAAATCCGACATCTGTTCATCAGCTTCCTTTACGTAAACTCATTTGTCAAATAGGAAATGAAGAAAAAACATGTTCCATAATAAACTAAGAAGAAATATACTTTAGCGGACAGGCCTCGAAACTTTCAAGACATGGGGTTTGTCAATCAACTCTGACGCTGGCTTACATAAGCTGCAGCTGTGCGCGAAAAACAGTCTGGATGAACAGGCTCGGTTCTACCATCCAAACCAGCCCGACCGTTCTGCTACTCCCATTACCATCACGCCGCATTTCACCGCACTGAACCAACACACACTCTGGAAAAAAAAAATTAAATAATAAAAAAAATGCAAATACAGAACTTTGCGCCCTTCCATCCCAGAGGAGATTCAGAGTGCTTTCCTGCCCAAACCTGCAACTCCTTTCAACAAACTGAATCTTTAACGTAATGATCTTAATAGAGAGACAGATGGATAGAAACTTAATAGGAATGATAAGGAGTTTACACAGTGCCAAATCTACCCACAACCCTCTCGACAGGGCGACACCCCAAGCCAATTATCCCAAAGAGAGCGAGGGGGAGAGCGGCGGGTGCGCTACCTAATCTGTCCACTCTTTGGCCACCCATCTCCCCTTCTAATCAACTGCAAATGCTCTAATTGGCAGCAGCTGTTGTGCTCTCAGATCAAACAAATGAACGAAAATTACACAAGCTTCCGGTCTGCATCTCTCCTCCACAATCACACAGAGCCCGCAGCTCTAGAGAGAGAGAAAACGGGAACCAAGTTTATATGTGATGGATGTGACAAGGTGGCAACTGAATGAAATAAGCTGACATGTACCACCCCCAAATTGCATTATGGGAAACTGTACTGAAGCAGACAAGAAAATGGCAGGGAATGATAATCTAATGCAGCACACAATAATCTCCATCATCGGCAATGTGCTTTTGAGCGAAGCACGCATGGCTGACCACTTTGTGACCAAGTTGCTGACCAGTACTTCATCTTTTAAGTGTATTAAATGGGTTGGAAGCACACCATGGAATTCTGGGACTGATTAAAAAGCATTTGTGTATGAGTGAGTGCCTTCATGAAAAATGCTGAGGGAATCTTTAAGTCACAGATGATGCCGTAATTGGCTCTTCTGACTGCCAAGAGTGTGGTGAAACCAGGCTAGTGCTGACAACCACTATCTAGTGGGAACAAGACAACAAAAGAATTGACACCATCCAGTGTGAGGGGGGCAAAGGAAAAGCACAAATGGAGCCAAGGTGGTCAGCTGTAGCCTTGTGAAGAGTACATTTAAATCAGATGCCTGTTTACAAAGTATTGCTGATGTCTCTCGCTTAGCCTTTTTGCTGATTTAATAGAGAAAGGAGAGGACAAGATGGGGAGTGAGAAAAATAATATTTGGAACTTGTGTTGTCCATAGAAGGGCTACACTTTAATATTTCAAAGCATGTGCATGTATGTGTGTCCAAAAAAAAAAAAAAAAGTAAAAAGTATTTAAAATAGGAAAAAATAAATAAATAAATAAATTATATATAATGCATCTTACAAATGTATAATTACTTATATAGATAAAATAAAGGAAATTTTTTATTTTTTTTTTAAACTAAATTTACAAATATTTATACATATATACATACACATACACACAATAAAAGGCACTTCATCATACTTTGTAAATGAATACAAATATTAATATTGATATTAATTTGTTAACAAGAAACTTTACAATTTAAAAATATATTCATAATAGCAAATGTTAAAATGATCAAATTAATTTCAATTAAATATGGCAGTCACAAACTAGCCAAAACAACTGAACTAGTTCTGATAATCGTGTGCTGATTAACCGGTAAAACTGATCAATCGGTCAACCTCTAATTATAGTAGA
This sequence comes from Enteromius fasciolatus, assembly GCA_032361145.1. Classification (NCBI taxonomy): domain Eukaryota; kingdom Metazoa; phylum Chordata; class Actinopteri; order Cypriniformes; family Cyprinidae; genus Enteromius; species Enteromius fasciolatus. The sequence continues at coordinate 8,017 of JAUMHR010042002.1, read as the reverse complement.
TTTTTTACCAGACTCTCAATTTTGTGACTGGACAGACTACCACTGGGAAAATAAATAAAAAACAAAAAAAATAATAAAAACCACACTAAAACTAATGGGTTGCTTACACAAGGGATTATAGATCACTTTCCTACTACTTCTGTGTGGTCGACCGACGTTCAAATCTGTCTCCACGGCCTCAACAAACTTTTACACGCATGTTCTCATCAATATGGCAAATACTGAAAGCGCATGGTTGTTGAAGCATCTCTAGGGTCAGGCACACCGTCTTTCCACGACCTGCAACCTGAGAGGTGTCGCGGGGACTGTGGAAAGTATTGCGTAGCCTGCACCTGTCGCTCTGCTCTTCACCGGCTCTTTCACAGCACTGGGAGGCCTGGGGTACACTGCGCTCTCAGATCACAGGGCATTACACGTACACTGGAGAGGCAACAAAAGCCCCAGACAATAGAGCAACTGAATGACGATATTCAAAGGCACTCTTTGAAATGGAGGAGTCCGACATGCAGAGAGAAACAGAGAGAGAAGCCTGCCGTTCAGAGGTTCCCCAGACTGACCTGCAACCAGCGAGTTCAAACACTCACCCAAGCTGCACTGACAAGACTCAGACCCCCTCACAGAGACTAAAACTTTATACTAAATCAATAAGGGATTTATTTTTTTGTTAGTGTTATTTACGTATCAATTTATTTATTTGTTAATTTTTCCCTACTGTGAAAGTCAATGGTGACCAAAACAGCCTGGTTACAAACTTTTTTCAAAATATCTTTGTGTTCTGCAGAAGTTTTTACAGGTTTGGATCTACTCGAGGGTAAGTAAATGACAGACTTTTCATATTTGGGTGAACTAACTAACCTTAAAGAAACATTTCATGCTGTGGGGGAAAACAAATGTGATTAGGAATTAGAAGTGAAGCAATGGAGAGAAAAAGAAAGGGGAGATTCTAAGTGTCATCCAGTTCAATAATTCATAGGACACTGTTTACTAATAAGGGGTGTCCTGCATCCGCCACTGAGATGAATGGGAAATGTTAACGGATAGCTTTCTCCTGGTATCCTGGATCTTGTGGTGCACACGTGGCTTAATAAAAGGTGTTGAATAACAGTTCAACAGTTACGTTTTAAAAAACGAATGTAGCCGTTTCTTACCTGATTTTCTTGCCCTGCTCCGTCAGTGACTTTACAAGATCAGCAATAGGATACTGAGCTTTTGCTGCGCACAGACCATAACCTGTAGCAGAAGACACAGCAATTAAGAGGAGGAACAGCTAAACACACATAAAAAAAAAAAAAAAAGTCGCTATCAATACATTAAGCCTAAGAAACTCATTTTTGGAAAACTAATGAACTCTGCATGAACCAGCCACATTTTTATATTTTTAGTAATCATACCTCACCTATTTTTAAAATCTGTCATGTGAATTGATTTTACCCCAATAAATAATCCTGACTTCTAAACAACAGGAAAAATCTGTTTTGAAAGTAAAGCAAACAAGAGACCTGCTCCCACTCATTTGTAATTCACAGATGAAATAATTAAAACTTGAATGACCTGCAGGATTATAAACAAACAGAAAAGAGGAGGAAATTGCTTCATGTTGAAATACATCTTTAATAAATCTAAACGCAGTGCTAGAATTTGTAACCATATTTCACAAAAGTGTTTATTTTTACACCCTCGGTGTAGTTTGAAAGCAGAACAGAATGAATTGAACTAAAAAAAGCACTGTGCATCAAAGATAGTAAGACTTACTGATGTGTCACCAATAACCAATTTACCAATTCCTTACAGTAAGGAAAAAAAAAAGAGCAAACTCCTCACGTCAGTCATTTTAAAGCCTCATTTACTGCCGACACCTTTTGATAGGCTTGTCACAACAGCCTTCAAATCGTCCTGCTTAAACAAGCATGTCACGGTGCGTGCCGGCTAACTCTCCTCGCTCCTAATGATTTCTTTACAGCTCTTTTTTTAAACAAAAAGACATTTCTCCTCGGGAAAACAGCCATGGTTGGCAAACTTCAAACTAAAACAGAAAAGTCTTAAATGTTTTCGCAGCTGTCAATCAACTAAACTAACTATGACTACTTAAATTATACGAAAATGCGGAAATGGAAACAAGGCCATTGCTTACTCAGTGTAAAGACTGAGCAGTCAAGGGAACCCCTTTCAAAATACACCAACAAGGACAGACAACTCAATGGAGGTTGATGGATGGATTTAGCGGCAAATGAGAGGAAAAAAAACTAAGTGGGATCAATTGTGTTATTTAATCATTTAGTCCGGGACTCAACTGAAAGGATGGACTGATCGTGTGAGTGTAGCTTCCATATGTAACATTTGCAAATAAAAACACAACTAAAGAAGAAAAAGAGGAAAAAAGCTAACAAAAACAAAACTAAAATAAAAACAAACAAGGGCAAATGAACAAAAAAGTAAACAAAAATTTGTTTTTGTTGGGCCCTATAGTGACGGTGCAGGACTAGTGATGGGGAATATAGTGTTTGAACCTCAAAAAAAAAAAAATGTTATTAGCAGACTATGTTCACATTTGGTGTTAAAATTTCTTTCATCCATTTGTGGCTCATACCAGTAGACCACGGTGCTCACAACGGTCAAGCTTTTGTTGTCAGTGAACATAGTGCTTTCTCAGACATCTTGGCAGTGGCTAAACAGGCAACGGTCAAGAAGGAAAAATCTGGATGCCTCAGAGCCTGTTGGACGGCCATTTGTTTTAAATAAAAGGGGCCGTCTCTGTTGTGCTTGGCCCTGCAATCTTGTTTACCCTGGAAAGCGTGTTTATTATCGTTTCTGCTTTTCTTTCTGTTCATATTCCCACATCTTATCGCTCATCTTTTCCACTGTCCTGTCGCCTCCAAGGTCTTGATCTTCTCGACTTGCTGTCGGACCATAAAACACAACTATAAACCAGTCCGTTGCAAAGAACAAAGCAGCGTGAGAGTTGCTGCCACTGCTGAAGGCCAGTACGGAGGCCCCTGCTAAGATCCAGCCACAGAAAATATTTAAGTCCGACTAAATATTTATTTGCCAACTAAACTTGTATTGAAGGTAAACACAATTAAAGTTCATCGGACACATCCTGCTCAAGCAGTCAGCTGTATCTGGGCGAACGAAATGTAGCGCGACCCTGCCAGAAAACCTGACATCACCATCTACAGTTTGGCTCACACGAACAATGCCACGGGAGGCCAACCGCAAAAAAAAAAAAAAAAAAAAAAAAAAATACACTCGAGGAGTCGAGCCCAAACAGACAGATAAAAAGTGCACACGAATGTGTCTACGGCTTTAAGAAAAACAGTGAGAATTTAAGACCACCTTAGAACAAGCCCCAGCAGGCCTCAGGGTGCATTCTGGGGGGTTTATCCCGCACAGGAGGGGTCAGAAAATTACCAGTGATGTAATGGGGGTGAAGCGAGGTTGCTTTAACAGACATAACATAAAGGATCGTTTGAAGTCGCTGACGATTCGCTCCAGATCTAGTTGAAACGAAGAGTTTCAGATGTGCGAGGCTACAAAGGGCCTCCATTACCTGGAACGATGATGATATTGTGAGCCTCCTTGATAATCTCCACCGACTGATCCACGTTGACCTCAGTGTGGGTACCTGTGATCTCCATGGGCTTGCCTGTGCCGGTGGATGAGGTGCCGTAGCCACCCAGAATGACGTTTGCCAGTGAGCGGTTCATGGCCTAGCGAGGAGAAGAAAACAAACACAGCTTGGAAATCAGGATTGCAGAGTATGAAGACTGCCTCCAAGCGGGAAAAAAGACAGATTGTGTAAAGAAAATGTGTGTCCATATGACATTTAGACATTATTAACAGGATATCATGAATCGAGCCAAAATGATTCAATTGGAATTTGCATGTGAAGGAAAAATAAAAAGCGGGAACATGTAAAATAATACCATTTGTCCAACTTATAACTGTGGTGCTGAATTCCTACACTGGGGTACAAGCCATGGAAATCATTATAACAGGAACATTCAGCCTTTGAGATCAAGGCTTTTAGACGCGCATACATGTGTTCTATAATCTAATATTAATTAAATTATGCACAAATTATTTGAAATGACATTTTAATAGGTTTGATAACAGTCCGTGTAATGAATTGATCCACACATCAGAACTAATTATTTGCTCATTTTAAACGCATGGTTTTTGCCACTAAAGGTCATATTTTCAAAACAATAACAAAGGTGGGGGGTGGTTATGGAACATTTACAACAACTCATCTGAATGCCTCTGATTGGCCACTGCATTCATAAGATCAACAGACTCGTATGTGATTGGTTATAAATGCGCAACACTAAAAAAAACAAAAAAAAAAACAAAACATACAAATCTTGGTGCAACACTGAGCAGATCTAAATTTAAAGCTGCAGTCAATACTTAATTTCATTTTATTCGCGACAGCTGTAATGTTCTACAAACTGATGATAGCCTGGATATTTTGACATTTATAGGGATGAGCCATTATTTAAAATCTGAATTAAATCCAAAGATAAGAGGACAACTGCATGAGTTTTATCACACTGTGCAAGTAGTTCTGGGATATTTTATCATGAAAATTTTAAGTCATAACTGGAATATAAACCATAACATTTCTATTAGAATCAACTAATAATACGCGTTTTTCACTTTGAGAAAATCTAAAATGCATTAAATTGAGTCATAATAAGGATATTTGTTACAAAAAATACAAATACAATATTCATAAAAGAGGTGGAACTCCGAGACTGTGAACTTACCACACACATGATGTAGGAGAGGATGGCTCCAGAAGACCCAATGAGGGCACCCACAATGGTCAGCAAGTTGTTATTGAGCAGGAAGCCTTCAGCGCACAGAGCCCAGCCGGAATAGCTGTTTAGCACTGTGATCACCACAGGCATGTCGGCCCCTCCGATGGCGGCTGTCAGGGTCACGCCCTACAAAGAAAACGAAAAGCGGGGTCAGAAAGAGGGTCAGAGAGAGAGAAAAGGGTGGAGATCAAAGGTTATGGTGATGACAAGTGAGCAAAGCGCAACAGTAACTCGATTCCATCATTTAAACAAAAAGAAAGTCCACCAAAAGGGAAAAAAATCACAAGCCGGAGGTATGAGCATTGTACACACGGTTCATTTTAATAAAACACTGGGTGATGATGCAAATAGGAAACGTGATATAGTGCACGCCAGAGCAACATATTTCACACAGATTTGGTTGCAATGAGCTTAAATTAAGGCATGAGGTGTTTGTCAAAACACAGTATTCCTTTCACTCATCCGTGATATCATCCCTGTATTATTAAACAATGTACTTTCCTCAGGGAACGGGCCTAAACAAAGCCAGCTACCATGCATCATGTAAAAAAATACCTACGAACAAGCAAAAAGACGGAGACTTGAAGAATAATCACTGTAAAAAGAGCCAGAGACCATACTGCAGGTGATTGTTTATCTTTATGGAGGTAAAAGGAGCTGTATAAAAATGTCAGCTTCCTGATTATTGACAAATGATGAAAGCCCCATGACGCCAATGTTTACCAGGACTCCAAAAGCCGTTCCTTCCAAATTTCATGATTGTGGTTTACTTCTATCTGTCATCATATGGTGGTGTGCTCTTATGGATTATATAAAATAAATAAATAAAACTAAAGCCAAAGGGTTTTGGGTTTCATGAGCTGCAGGGTTTACCTACAGTATGTTGTGCTGTTCTGAAAGGCTGAACAAAGTTGTACAGGCTACAGTTGCACTCAAGCTTTTCAATCTCTGACCTCAATCGGTCTCTACATCCTCATACCACCAGTAAGTGGAATACTAAGCAAACGTGTCATTTTATAAACAATTGTCGCTACTTAAGATAGAGGTAGGCCAATATATTGGCTGATGGATGATGTTGTATTTGCACATTGTAACATGCTGATAGCATCTCTTCCAAATCTACAGTCTTGTCAATGGATAGCGCACATCTTATATTGTAGAGTAAATACTATGAAAGCCAGTTTTAATTGGGCACATTTTAATGGCTAAACTGTGTATTTACACAAATATATTTAAAAAAAAAATAAAAAAAAAATACACAGGCAAGAATGGAGAAAAAAAAAAAAAAAGCTTGTTTTCTTCCACATTAAAATTTATTATTATTATTAATATTATTGATCATAAAAAAACAACAACAAAAAAAAAAACCATTAAATTAAACATCTAATTTCAAATTACTGTTATTTGACTGATATCAAGCAATTAATTGCAAATAATTTTCTTTAGCCTACATGATAAAATATACACAGTACGCACATTTACTATGTATATAAATACAAACACATGCATGTATACATTTAAGATACATGTTATGTTTATATATTAAATATAGTCATGTATAAAATACAAGAATATAAATGCACTTACATGTAAATATACACAGTACACACATTTATTATGTAGGCTAAAGAAAATTATTTTGGATGCGATTAATCGTGTCTTTTTGTTAATTTTTATTTTTCTGTTTATTTTATGTAAACTTTTATTTTGGATGCCATTAATCATTTGACAGCACTAATATACTAATTGCATAAAAAATAAAAGTTTGTGTTTACATAAAATAAATAAAACAAAAAGAACAAACAAACAACTAAATAAAGCACTTCTGCACCACTCAAAAACACTCTAGTGAAAAAAAGATTTTGGAAGACTGTGTGAATCCCTTACCATGACGGCAGAGAGTGCAGACACAGAACCCAGGCAGGTAATGCCAGTGGTATAGCTGGGATCCAGCATGTAGGGTATCATGCCGCCCACACTGGCTGCCATGAGGGTGGCGTTCAGCGCATGACGACCAGGAAGCATAAGGGGAGCTGAGTTCAGGAGACCTGCACGAGTCAAGTGAGAAGAGCAACACAAAAAGTTGATCAGCACGTACACCACAGACCACGTGCTCTTTGGGAGCATAAGTGAAATAAAATTAGTGTGAGAACTTCTTGGAAACGAGAAGCTTGTTTGAGTTGCGTTTTAAACAAAAGTACACAACTGCATGTCATGTTGTTAAAGTGCACTTTAAGCAGCTGCTAGCTTTCTGTAAACTATAATAATATATACGAGACATATCATCAGAGCGAGACAAGTATGTGCGCACAGGAAAAACTCAGTAGGAGCTGAATCAATAACTCTTCAGCATCTGCCGCGTAACAAGTCAGCGATACAGTTGGAATGGGCGATTATGTACAGTACTCTACACCGGCCCTCCTTTTAGGCTGAAAGAAAAACTCACAAGGATAAAAATGAGACTTCTAATCTGCTTTATCAGTGTAGGCCTGCAGGCTTCAGAGCGGTGGTAGTGGTGGAGGAATGGGAAAGCTCCTGAAGATAATGCGTTCCAGCTTTGAGGGACAAGTGGAAAATGACTGGGGGGCGGAGGGACTAATTAGTGCCAAATTCTGAGAGGTTCCGCCTGGCCAAGCTTTAAACATGAGGCATGTGTGGCACCGGTGGGCCGATGAGTTAAACAAAGCTGCACCAGACAATGAGGACCTAGACCCACGACACTGAGATTTCTAATAGGGCTGCATGATTAATAGAAATAATTAAATGCATGCATTGCATGTTTTAAAGTGAAGCATGGCACTGTGTTCTATTACATGTGATCAGCTCATGATCCTGTGTGTTTTAGTATCTCTCAGCAATTCAGCGCGCAGTAAATGCACTCCACACCAACTCGTATTATAAGCGAAAACTGTTCATAAACCGCCTGTTGCCAAAAGAAAATTTAAAGGGGTCACTACAGTTTTCCAAATTAAAGAATGGCACAGAAATTAGAAAAAAAAAATAAAACAAAACTTATTACTATTAAAAACACTCCACTTGAACTCAAGTCAGTATAACAGTAATGTTAATATACTAATGTTTAATAATAAAGTATTATTGTTATTATTAATTACATTGATATATTCAGTTTAGTCTAAATCTTGCATCCATAAAAAAAGACAAAAAAAAAAAAAAAAAAACTGTAAAAAATGTTTGTT
>JAUMHR010042001.1:0-11717 GCA_032361145.1 Enteromius fasciolatus | reverse complement strand
AAATTTAGCAATTTTTAACATTCATTTGGCTACTTTTAGCAATTTTCAACACACACATATCACATTCAAGTTAAATTCATAACTGTTAATTCACTGATATTTGTTAACATGTATAATTGTTGGTAATTTAGGTAGCAATTGATTGTTTAAAAGAATGTAACGTCAACTGTTCATTATTGGTGTTGTATATCTTATCAAAAAGTTTCTATTACTTTTACAAATAGTCAACTATATTTTTCATACAAATCTAAATGGACATATTTCAAATAATGTTTTTGCTCAGATGGCCAGTCAATTTGAGAAAAAATTGATTATTTTGTATACTAGTACATAAAGATGTAGTTTCGAGTTGCGATTACGCAATGACGTCATCACACAAAGTAATATGTTAATAAGAACCTATTTATTGTGCATCTGGATGTAATGTTTTAATATAATATAATATAATACACGGCGCCTCAGAGAGTAGAGACATGACGGGCTTACGCTTGTCAGGTAGTACGTGATGACGTCACTGATGTGCACATTAGTGTGTGACGTCATATAGCAACATTTAGATACTTTTCGGGCAGGCTTAAGCTAATTTTCATTGGAAATAGTTGGCAACACTGGGCAGTAGTAACATTATTTTCCAAGATAAAAGATTCTTAAACATGAAAATTAGATTCAATGTTGCAGTGAGTGATCCACGTTACAAACTGCAAATAGTGAAGGTATAGTTTGTTTATGTTTATTATTTTAATAAACTCAATTTAATTCACATTTAATTCACTCTAAGAGAAGTTTTTCTTTTCCAATATGTTTAAACTGATTTTTTTTTTTACAAATTATTGGCATTTGTAAATTTATAAAGTGTTTTTTTGAAAGTGTCCATTATCTTTTGAGTCCAATTCGGTAACACTTTATAATAACCACACGCTAATCATTAGTTAAGCATCAGTAAATAGTCAGTCCATCCTTTATAAAGCATCGTTCCAACATTAATAGTCATTAGTAAGCAGTTTATAAATACAGCTATAAATGCCTTGTTATTAATTTATAAGCATATCTAAATGTACAAAAGATTTAAAGGCTCAGTTACCTTCTTAACATTAAAAAATAAACAAACACAACACAGCGGGATACAGTACTATTAATTTCAAAATGCAAAAAACAAAATATATAACTTGTAACTTTTTTTTTCTATGAAATTAAAGGTTTGTTTTTCATTTCCCAAGTGCACAGTTGTACGATTAGATTTTTTACATCTTTAAATAATATGTCTGTGTTCTGTATCCCTCTGAGTTGTGTTTGTTTAACTTCTGTTTGGAAGATAAATGAGTCTTAACATCTGCTTTATAAAGGCTTTACAACTTATAAATAGTCCTCACTTTAGTCACAAAAACAGACGTCTGGCCACTACTAAATGCTTTATAACTACTTGACTTAATCATGAATTACAGCAGGACCATGTGTTTATAAAGCATTTATTAACACACTGAGCAACTATCATTATCATGTGTCTAAATAATAAGATTTATTAATGTAAATTGAAATGATTTAAAACATGAAAAACCGCCAATAGATGGCAACAAATCACTCCTAATAAGTGAGTCATTGCGAACCGAGTCATTCAAACGAGTGATTCATTCAGAAACGAAACAGCATCGTGTTGCTCAGAGACGCAGAACAGCGGCTGTTTGGATTGATTTTTGTGAGATCAAGGATGGGCAATATTATGTCTAAAAGTCTCATAATTAAAATTTTGTTTATTGAGCTGTTGTAAAAACAAAACAAAAAAAACCTAAGAACAGACAGTAAATGCTCTCGTGCACTGGTCTAGACTCGTGCTCGCGCTCTGAGAAGATCTGTTATCTTGGCTTTATCCTTGCAACACCAAAGTATAAATTAAAAACTATTTTACAATTTCTGTTTTTGGAAAAATACCGAGGTCACCAAACTTACTTAACTCAGAATTTAGTGCTTGTTATAATGTAAAAAATGCTTGCGGTGGTGAATGAGATGAGACGAGTGACGTGCTGAGTGATTGACAGGAGGCGTGGCTATGTAGGACAGCGGTGTACGCGGCTGATATTTTATCGATCCTGCGGGAGCGTGGAATTGAACCAATTGAATTATTTCTGTATAATATGTTAAAGAACTAGATTTGTGAGCAAACTATTAACAAACCCAAAAGATTCGGGGCTTTTAAACAAACATTGGGGGAGCCCCAGAAGCCACCCGCCCGCTCCGCCCCTGATATGCTGGTTAGGTATGATTTGAAGCTGGAATGCTGGTCTTTTGCTGGTTTATGCTGGTCCTTTTGCCTGTAATGATTCTATAGATCCATTTCTAACTGGACTTAAAACAGGACTCAAACTAATAATTAGAAAAAGGTTTCCAATAGCAATACTGCAGACACAGCTACAGATACAACGGTGTTAATTAAATGCTCTATAAGAGACATTTAATCAAATTCAACGAACGTTTTTTCATTACTTTAGCATAAACGAAATTATACAGCATTAAAACTGCTGTATAAAGCTTTTAGCTTTTTTTTGTCCAGTCAAACTTGATACCAGTGATGAATTATTAATCTGCTGATGACTGTGACAATTTAAAATGTTATGGATGCATTTCTGCCTGTATACAGTACATCCCCATGAAAATTTAAAGGGATAATTCACTCCAAATTCCTCGTCTTTTTATACCTACAGTATACGACTTTACCACCACTACTACTGTTGAACATAGAGCTGTTAACCAGAATGTCTAAATTCCTCTTCCGTATATTGAAAGTGGACCATATTCAAAGTTTTCAAGATGACTGTTTTATAATGTAATACTGATTTTTGAAAGACATGAGGTTGAGAATACACTGTAAAAATAAAAATCATTGTATCATGATTTACTAGAAAATACAATTTCATTTTCAGAATTCTGTGCAGTTTTATAACAAAAAAAAGGTTTGAAGTAAATATTGTTTTAATGCCAATTCCAGTGTAAATGGCATTTCTTCCATTTTGAAGGGGTTGAAATAATTTAACCAAGAAGTAAAACTTGAGGATGAAAAAAAGAGATAAAGAGATAGAATAAGAATGAATGGAAAAAAGAAAAGAACAGAAAAGGTCAAGGAAGAGACCATTATACATTTATTACTGAGCCACCCTTTAAAATCCAAAAGACTGGGAATAGGGGTCAAAGAAAAAATAATTCATTTGTACTTAGTAAAAGTATTACAAGTAATACCTCTCATTAAAAAAAAAAAAAAAAAAAAAGTACCAATGTTTGTTAAAAATTTTTATATCAAGCCTTCAAATGATTTTGGTTACAGACATTATACATGTGAAACTACAACATGTTAAATGATACAATTGTATTTTTAATGGTAAGAATTAAAACAACCAATAAACAAATGCAAGAGAATTCATAAGCTCTCTTATTGGTGTTGCAAAAGAATAAGGGGGGAAAAAACCCAAAACATAAATAGTAAAACTGAGGTAACTGCTATTGTACCAAGCAGGGAAAAACTTCTAGAACACAGAATGACAATTGAAGTAAGGTAATGCACATTTGTTGTTTGCAAAGAATAAAGAATTCATAATTTTCTGGTCATGAATTCGACTTATGACACTAAAGCGGACAACACTGGAGAATGGTTTAAAGGCATCTCTCATTAAGACACTGGAGGCTCTGAGACTACATCACAATTCATATGACACTTTCTACACCAGTCATAGAGCCTACATAATGTGACACAGAGGCAGTTATATCCATTCATAACGATAACAACGCATGACAGAAAACAATCGTACACACATAAAACACCCCTCTAGGTCATAATGCATCTCAGGCATTCAATATAAAGTAACGCACATGGATATGAATGGCTATAACAGCCTTATGGAGGCTGTATGAGTGGGTGCACTGGAAGGCTGTTCAATAATAATGAAAAAAAAACTGAATAGAGAGGGCCGTGAAGGAGCAAATGTAAGGACAAGAGATATAAACCGCTTACTAAGACCAAGAGCCTTGCAAGGATAAAGGGAAGGTACTTATTATGCAGCGTTTCACAAGGGGTCTGTGTGTGTTGCCCTCCATCTTGTCCTGCAGAATCTGTGCGTTTCCCTTTTTAAAGAAACGGAAACGCTACGATATAATCAGTACTCTGACCAGGCATTGTACATACACATACCCACGAGCGAGTCCTTGATTACTACATTTTAAGGCATAAGAAATCAAATAATGAGCTAAATTAAAAGTGACAGCTAATTTTGGTAAGCTCAGGGGTACTGTGGGTAACACTGCTACAAGGTTAACTGACTGCTTTGCAAAACTGAAACTTAAAGTCTTAAAGGGGATTTTTTTAACTCTAAATTTGAACTACCCTCAAGTTTTTACACACCTGTTAGTGTTTCTTTTAGAAGATATTTGGAAGAATGCTGGTAACCTAACAGTGGAAGCCACTGACTTCTATAGTTTGGGGGAAAAACCACGAAAGTCCAACATTATTCAAAATATCTTGTGTTCAACAGAAGAGGAAAATTCATAAGGGTGCGTAAATTTTCCACAAAATGTTCATTTTTGGAAACTATGACACTTAAGTGCACTACATAATCTGCAGGACAGGCTATGGATTAGAAATACATATTTTACGTTGGTTTTAAAAAAGGTTATTTGGGTTTTGTAGATGGCAAACGTGACAGGTGGCAAAAAAAAAAATAAAAATTGCAGCAGGATACATCTAATAAGAACTTGGAGAAGTGTCCACTGCCCCTCCAAACCAATCACATGTCATGTCAGTGCGCATCCTCAGCCAATCCCAGACAAGAATAAAAGTGAGAGCGACAAGCCAGTGTTCTGTACCATACATATGGGATAAATAACAAACAACTGATTCTGTAATACACACACTCTTTCACACACACACACACACACACACACACACCTCACAGTTTTCCAATTCTATAAAGACTGCTAAATCATAATTGAGCAAGACCCACACAAAAGCCCCATTTTATGTATAGATATCATTTCAATCCTTTTCTCCGTTTTTGGAAAAAGACAGAGTTCCATAATTATTTGTTTGGAAGAAGGGAAAAAAAAAAAGGTAAGAATTTTGTAATTTGTCCCTCTATATTGATACATACATACATATTTATATATAGCTATATTTGTTGGTAAAATATAAAAGCCCATGCTCACAACATTAACCTTCGTAAAGACCACCACACCACAGTGTGCTCACATAGCCGGGAATGTTAGTGCACATACACACACTCACTCACTCACACGAGACTGCAACATACCAACACCCGCCCCCAAAAGGGGAGAACTAAACTATATATATTTATAAATTTAATAAAAAAAAAAAACAATATCAGAACCAGAACATAACCAGAATGATAATATGAACCATAATCTTTGGACTTCCACTCAAAGAATTAGTGATCAAACAACCAAAAGGATGTGTGTGTGTGTGTGTCTCAGTTAGTTGGATACTCATAGATGAATATCAAACAATGATTTTGATGCATAAAGTTTTTATGAATCCTTTGCAGCAGTCATCTGTGGAGTAATTATGCATGTGGAAGTTTATTGAATGTAACAGGGTAAGAGAATGACTGAAGTGTTTAGTGGTGTGTGCGCGTGTGTGTGTGTGTGTGTTCAGTGAGCAGCGTCACTCGGAATCCCGCTGGACCTCAGAGGCATCTGCTCGGCAAATAGGACAGGTTCTGTTACCCTAGAAGACACAGAAGGATGAACTGTCAGATAGGTCAAGGAAATATATAGATCATAACTGAAGACAAGCAGTGGGGTAAATCTATCTGCATGATTCATACATATATGCCGTTTCAAATGTTGCTTTCAATTAAATTGTTGTTGGAATTTTTTGAGAAAAATAAATGATGTTAATCACAAAAGAAATAGCATTTATGGGGAGGCAGTGAATATTGTTAGATTTGAAATTAAAGATAGAGAACCACTGTTAATTCTTTACATAATCTATTAAAGGTATAATAACAATAACACATTATTTCTACTACTATTATTATGAATGGATAAAATAAAAAAAAAAAGATTCAAATAAATTAATTTGCAAGACTGCTTACCTTGAGCCATTTATCAACACACTTGGCATGGAATTCATGATTACAGGGCAGTACTCTCAACAGCTGACGAGACTCAAAATCACACATGCACACTACACACCTACAGGGAGAGAGGGTCAAATATTACTAGAATATTTTTCAACCACATCAAGACTTTTTATTTAAAAGAGATGTATTTAAAGAGATCATACGGTGGTACATTTGTAGGCTGTAGATGTAGATTGTAGATGTAGGCTACTTTTTCAAGCTGTTCGGACTGAAATGCGTGTTGGGAGTGCGTGTACAAAACCACTCCACAATGATAAAAGATCCACAGGTAGTTTTCTTTTAATTTAATAAAAATAAGTTGCCCCTTCTGAAACCAAGCCGTTCTAAAATGCATGTCGGTGTGGCGTCACACCAACAGAGGCCACTCCCACAATAGTTGATTGACAGCAGCGTGTCACACAGACTGAACAGGTGTCTTACCTCAGACCCGCCCTTAGCATTTTTAAAACCATCTCTGAGAAACTTTAAAACAAACTATATTACAAACTTTCAATTAAGACCCTAAATAATCATATTAGCTTGTGGAAAACTGCGTTTGTACGACCCCTTTCAAAGAAAAAAAACTGAATTTTTTTGGATCTCTTTAAAGGAATAGAGGAACATACATTTACTCATGCTCCCTCATGTTGTTCCAAACCTGTAAGGGTTTCTTCCACGTGTTGAACACAAAAGAAAGATATTTTGAAGACCCAAAAGTTTTTGGTCCCCACTGAGTTTGATAGAAGAGAAAGAAATACTATGGAACTCTTTGATTACCAGCATTCTTTAAAATCTCTCATGTTTGACACAAAAACAATGTCATAGAGGCTTGGGACGACATGAGGGAGCGTAAATGACAATTTTTTATTTTTGGGTGAACTACCCCTTTAAGAGTACAAATTTTCATGTATAAACATGTAGCCTCTCGATAATTATAAGGTCACAAAAATAGTTTAGTAACACGTTTGTTCTTAAGTTTGTACTCACAAAGTCTGCTCTGACTGATGGTTGCTGGGGTTGAATCTGTAGGAAGGCAGCTGTTCGATATCGGCTTTTGTCAAACCTCTAGGCTTCGCTTCTCCAAGACGCTCAGCAAGGTTTAACAGAGCCTAGTCAAACACAAAAGCACATTTAAAACAATAGCAAAACAAAAGTAGTAATCAATCTTTGATATAATTATTTATGAGTGTTTTCCAGGACTCTCACCTCATAATTCTCAACCTCTCCATCATCTACATCCAGCTCTAAGCTAATGGTGGGACCCACTGCTGTCGGCTGGACTGGAAGAACAGATCTGGCCCAACAAATAGAAAGAAAACAGTGACATTATTGTTCTAAAGCTCATTGGCTCTCCAATACAACACTGGTGTATGCTTGCATGTGTAACTCACAGGAAGTAGGGCAGCAGACTTGGGTGGTACGGAGGTGGAGGTACAGCCTGCTGAGAGCGGTAACGTCTGCCTGTGATTCGCCGAGGCATGAAGTGTGGATACGGCTGGAGAGTACACACAGGAAAAACACGTAAGACCTTCATCGGCTTGTTGAGATTGCAGCGAGCAGAGGCGATGGAGCATGAAGATCACTCACCACTCCAAAGAGCTCCTGGGTCAGGGGTTCATGGAGGAACTGCAGCGGGGTGGAAGGGGGCAGAGGACTGGGATGCCCCGAATGAGGATAGTTAAACCCTCCACCCACCGACAGGTGTTCCCCCAACAACTCAACCTCATTCTCTATCCTCTGCAGTGGCTAGGCAGAAAAGACAAACATTCATATTTAACGCTGATATTTGCAGAATTACTAATAGTTGCAGAACTAAAGTAAAACATGAATGCATGTATTGATAGAAATATTTACATACATTATAGAATATGTATACATAGTAAATATCCCAATATCAATTTTTATATATATATATATTTTTTTTTTTTTTGTTCTAGGATGCATTAAAAAACAATTTTAATAAAAAAAAAAAAAAAAAATCATTTAAAATGTTATAAAAATATTTTCTTTAAAAATTTCTACTCAATGCTGAAGTGAAAAATAACCACTGAAATATTTCCACTAATAAATGTAACATTTTAAATAGTATTTTGCAACTGAAACAAACAACTGTTTTATATTTCACAATGTTTTACTGCATTTTGCTAAAATAATGCAGCCTTGTTGTGTATCAGACACTCATTTATTAAACATGCGAATGGTATATGGTTTTATGTTAATGGCATAACTAGTAAAACACAAAACTGTGGGCACATGATTGTATACTCACAGATCGAGACTGTTGCGTCTGGAAGGGTAAGAACTGTCCAGGCGTGGGG
Organism: Enteromius fasciolatus; assembly: GCA_032361145.1. Taxonomy (NCBI): domain Eukaryota; kingdom Metazoa; phylum Chordata; class Actinopteri; order Cypriniformes; family Cyprinidae; genus Enteromius; species Enteromius fasciolatus. The sequence goes on along the minus strand of JAUMHR010042001.1, from coordinate 3,280 downwards.
AGGTGGGGAGGATGATGTGATAGATGAGGCGGATGAAGCAGGAAGGGTGGATCACTGGAGAGAAGAGAAGGAAATGCGGCGTACGGCACTGGCAAATGCTGCACTGAACATGCCGGCAACATCTGCAGGTCAAACAAACAGACAGACATATCAGTTTCAGGACACTACAAAGCACTTCAAAGGTCAGAATACAAAACAACTTGCCACCACTGGGGGGCAGTAGATACAACCAAACTAAACGAGCTCACCAAAGTCATGCTTTTCACACCCTTATATATACTTACAGGAGGCGGTACGCTACAGATTGGATAGTGTTGCTGTCCGCTGAAGACCACAGAACAGGCAGGCACCTGCTGTTGAGAAGAGCATGCTGGGAGATGCTGTCCTGTACAGAGGGGGGCAGGTAGACCATGGGGCGGCACTGGAGAAACTGTATATGACACCGGCACTGTACCCTGAGGGAGCTAAAATGTGCACACAAAAACAAAAATTATGAATAAAGAGTCTGTTTGATTTATTAATGATCAATAACAAAAAAGGACACTTTAATTATGATAATTTAAGGATATTTTAAATACTAAAAGTAGTATATATTTATTTAATGCCATTATTATTATTATTCTGTGGTAAAAAGATTGTTGATGTAAATTGAGATGTAAACTTGCAATTCTGAGAAAAAAATAAATAAATGAGCAATTATTAAAAAGAAATAATCTTTTTAGTATTTTTACTCCACGGCAGAACTAAGCATCCTTAAATTCTACATGATATTCAGTATAACTAGATTTTTTTCTACTTTGGTTAATAAAGGTTAAAGTTAAAAATAAAAGTTATGACAACACATCTTAGGAGTCTGCTTAATCATCTTAATTGGAAACCTCATTAGGGTACCTCTGGTCGCAGTTATCATCCCACAAAACCCTGCCCCAACCCTCTAACCTGCTCATGGAGGTCCATCACCATGGCTCCCTGCTGAGGAGGGTGCAATAACCGTGGCGAGAGCGTGGGGGGGTGAAAGGCCCGAGGCTCATCAAGGCCGGGTGGAGGGTGGGATGGTGGCTGGCCGTAGGGATGAAGCGAATGTGGGTGAGGAGGGTGGCGATAGTTTTCATCCTGTCCCCCACCCGGAGACCCATGAGGGGGATGGTGCCGTGACAGACGCTCTCGCCGGCCACGCTGACGCCGCACTGGAGGACTGCACAGACAAAGTCACATTCATTTAATATACAGTTAATAATCGTATGTTACCCTGGACCCCAAAAGCTTAAAAAAGGATGATTATATTTTTAGCAATAGACAAAAATACGGTGCAATTTTAAGTCAAAACTAACAACAGCATACCTGCGTCTGTGCCGTGCAGGTGTGTGGCAACGTTCAGGGTGGTAGTGTGGGTGGGGATAGGGGTGTGGCCTGCGACTGGGCGGAAGCTCCCATGGTCTGATTGGTGGAGAGGGTGTAGAAGGAGGGGCAGAGGTAAACTCCAGTACAGACTGCTGAGAAAGACGCTGCCTCTTCGGACTAGGAGAGTCCTCCGTCTGAGGGACAACACACAGTAAATACTCAATTACTCATCTGCACCTACAAACCACATATATTCGAACTCAATCGCCACTAAAACGGTCATTTGACTCACTTTTATATAAATATGTGTCATGCCAAGTTTGACTATATGGAAGCGGAAATGAGCTTTGAGAGTTAGAATAGATTTTCAAACTTTTCTTCATTTGACATTAGATGTAGGCTACTTTTATGGTGCTTTTTGAAGCTTGACAGCCTTCATTGGACAGAAAGCATCTTAAACATTCTTCTAAATACTAGTGTGTTTCACAGATGAAAGTCAGGTCAATTAAAAATGTGTTCCTTTACAAAATCCTTGTCTGCGAATATTAACAACAACAACATTCAATTTCCAATATTCAGGTCTACCAACCAAATATTGCTCACTGCTGCACTCATTTACCACAAAACGAGTTATGTTCTACTCCAGAAATTCCCCACATTTTGATATCTCTTGTTAATTAATATTCAGCACAAAAAAAGAAAAGTAAAGTGTTTTGTATATGTGCTAGTTCCTTTTGCCCATTGAGCACAAGCAGCTATTGTGACTGCCGGCATTAGTGGCATTTCCTGTCAGTGATATCACTGCCTCTGTTGCCTAAGGCAGTGTGAGGTCACTTCGCGAAAGTTTGAGGAAACCCATGGCTTGTTGCTCAACACACACACATGCTCTGCCGGTGTTACTCAAACACATTCAACTCCCAGTCAGCAGTCTCCTCTCCAAGACATGGAGAAACATGCAGCGACACATGAGTCAATGTGTGTAACCAAGGCTTGAGCATGTAGAAATATCTGAGCACATCATATCAGCTTCATCACCTTTTACTGGAAGTCAGTTGACACACACTTACTCACGACTGAACACTTTATAGCCTGATGAGCTCTGGGTCTACTCAGTTTGGAAGAGTCATAGTTTATGAGGGGTGGCATCGTAAAAGGGACGCCTGACTTTCTAAAGCATTTTTGAGTGACTAACAAGTTACTCAGACAAACTTTCAAACACAAAACCCACACACGTCACTGAAAGGCTTTCAGGATGCAAACTAGAGGCGCGTCTTAAAGGAACACACGTGCGATTTTGGCGTGAAACACAAGGAACAGGCAAACAAGTGGAGAGCACACACACATTGACTCGTTGTGGGTGGTAAAGTGAGCACACACAAAACAAGGTTAAGCCAAGTGTGGAGATACAGAGAGCAGCCGCTGACACCGAGAGAGCCTTGTGTGCGTGTGTGTGTGTATGTGAGAAATCAGTAACAGGAAACAGCTGGGGAGCAGGCTAGACTCATCTGCATATGGATTTGAGTCAGGTTTATTTAAATGTCTCTTGAAACAGATACATATTCCCCCACATCTTATTTTCCAGGAGGTGAAACACTCCTTTACATCTCTCCGTGTGAGAGGTGAGACCTTGCAAAGTAACGTCTGAGTCATCTGCCTGCTCCCATTCAAAACAATGACATCAAGTGTTTTGTATGCAGTCTATACAATTTCTCACACACAAAACGTGATAATATGGGTTTGAAAATCATTTTTTGGCCTTTTCCTGCCTCATCTATCACTCTCCCTATGAACAGGCTCGGGAAAGGACGCGGTAGATCAGGGAGGTTCTCTTTAAGGATAGAAAATAAGGATAGAAATTCAGCAAGGATGTATAAAAAGACCTAAAGTGATATAAGAGCGCACAAATTAGCATTTATCTATCTATCTAAGAAATTATATA
>JAUMHR010042000.1:0-11741 GCA_032361145.1 Enteromius fasciolatus | reverse complement strand
TTTTGAATATGCAATTGTGTTATTTAAATAAAATTGTGTACAAGACATACTATTAAGTTTCTTATGAGTGTATGTACGCTAGCAGTAGAATCAACTACGATGCAACGAGGCGTCGTCACCAGAAATCTTGCCTAGGGCGCCAAATTGGTTAGAGCCGGCCCTGATTGCATGCAATGAAATTAAGTTGTTTTTAAAACTCTGTTGCATTAACTTATTTTAATTAGGCAAGCAATGAATCAAATGCTGGCTTTCTAGCTGTTCTTTGGGATAAAATACATTAATTCTTACACATATCGTATACTGTACTGCAACAACTATTAGAAATAGTAAAAAGCCTAAAAAGTGACAACCTGCGATTCCTTAAACTTAAAGAGACCATTTTACTTGATTTAAGCTGTAAAAGATGTAACTATTTAGGTTTTTTTATCCGGCTTAATAAAGATATTACCATTGTATTTATGTGTTTGTTTGTCTGCTGTCCATTCAAACTTTTATGTATTTCTGTTTTTTTATCTTTTATGTATTCTTCAATTTTTTGGAAGGGCAAGTCAATTCCATTTCATTGTAGAATACAGTAATTCGTACAGTATGCTCTTCTTTAACGTTAAATGTTTCTGCAGATGTTTTGTGCATACATACAAATTTCCAGGTATATGAATCTGACACATTACATCAAAGACTACAGAATTTTTATCATACAGTGCACCTTGAATATCGATGCAGACTGCAGAAATTGTTCAAAAGTAAATTAATATGTGTAAAGAAAGGGCACACATAATACTTCTTTTCACTGGTGCGATTTTACTAATTGTAAAATCAAATATTTGATTTAGATGTTGTGACATAAAGCTCTCCTTTAGAGTATTTGACTACACCTTTAATTAAAAACTCTTTACCTCAATTCCCTTCACTCTGTGATTGAAGTTAATGAAAATAATTAGGGGGAAAAATGGAGGATTTGTTTTAAACCAATTTTTATTCAAATGAGCCACATACAATTCAGCAAATTGAACCATTTCATGGTTTGATGATGATGATGTGTTAGAATTGGATTCATGTGTGAGAGAAACACTTAGTTTTTTTCTCTTTGAAAATGAAACATTGCTTTCAAACTCAATCAAACAGAGTTATTGTGTGAATTATTGTGTTTAGACTGCATTCAGTAGCATTTATTCTGAGATGAATAAATAAATAGATAAATTAACTCAAATGTCTCAAGGATAGTTTAGACAGTTTCTCTCATCATGGCTTTTTCCTCTGAAGGTCTGCAAAGTTCATTCAATATTCATCTTGTCTTTTCTCCCAGAAAGGAAGAATAAACTCAGTCACACTGAGTGAGCTCCAGTCCTGAAGCTCAGCTTTTGGAAACACTGCATATACACAGAGACGCTGGTTGCTTGAAATGTTTGGGATGGTCTAACAACAAATACAATTCCATGCAGTAGAATTTATCATGGTCTCATATCACATTAGCAGTCAGGAGTTTGGACACGCTTTGTCATTTCTTATGACAACATTAAACAATAATGAACCCCACATCTGTTATGCTCTCAGAAAACCGGTTGCCGTGATATTGCCAAGTAAGACTTGATCCTGGATCAACATCTCACACAGAAAACCAGTCATTATAGCTGATTCAGAGGTGATGCGTCAAAAAGTACAGCGTTATAAATCTACATTAATTATTTAAAATTGAAAAAGTAAACTTATTTTACAACTATTACAACTGTGGAAATGAAAATCTAATGAGTCCTTAGAAGTCATCAAAACTATGAAATAGTAAATGTGTGAATTAATGCCAGAAGGCACGTCCTGATTTTGCGGAGTTAGGCGTGTTCCTGGGTTTACATATTTTGTTGACCCTGGAACAACATTTTTATCCAAAATTTTATCTCTACACCTAAACCTAATGCCTAAAATCAGAGAAAATGATAGATGACTGACACTAATGTACAAGCACCAAACACTGATTGTAAGCCTAAACTTCACAAAACTATAAACTGGTTCTTCAAATCTGATTGGCTAATCACAATGTTGTTCCAGGGTCAATAAAGATGTTGACCCAGGGACATGCGGAATTTAGCAAAATCAGGTTCTGCAATAAGGCTGAGGCCCTCGACTTGTATGCTTGTTGATGCTTTTACATCAATATCTGCTTCAATTCACACATTAAATAAAAATACATTCATTTAAATAAATAATTTTTTCATCCTTAGACCTTTAAAGAAATATTTCCATAAATAAGTAAAAATAAATAAATAGGCTACATTTAGTCAATATCTACTAATTTTGTGTATTTTTATTGCTATTATTTTTTAAACCATTGTTTAAGAAGTATTTATGTTAACCTATATATATATATATATATATATATATATATATATAATATAAAACTATAAAATAATACTGGAAATAAATCACTAGAAACAAATGTCTCGCAAAAAACTTTTACAAATAATAAAAAAAAAATAAAATGTTTTTGTTTCTCCCTTTTCTTAAATTCATTTTATAAAAACATTCGTAAACATATGGTGAAAATATAAAAAAACAATCATGCCTTGAAGTTTTTGAGATCATGAGAAACACAAGTGCGTCCAAACTGATGTCTAGTAATGTACATGTATTGTATGCGTCAATGCAGTTTTATTTCATGTCATTTGCAAATCCACGTTGCACTGTTATTCAAAGATGCATTCAAAAGTTTGAACGATCTCGGTGTTTTTTTCCTTGTGGATAACGGGTCACATCCCGATCTCCATTTGCACCACGGACACCGCAGGCGGAGCCTCCGCCACCTTCTTCCCCCGGTACACCAGCTTGGCCAGGTTCCGGATGGACGGAGTGGCTCTAAACAGCAGTTTCTTGAGGCCAGTGCGGTATTCTTGGCGGATTAGACAGTAAAGAACCGGGTTCAGGCAGCTGTTGGTGTGTGCCAGGCACACGGTGATGGGGAACGCGTAGGCCTGCGCGTTGTAAAACGCGTTGCTGAACGGCACCAGGTCAAATTTGATGAGTACCCCCCAAAGGGTCAGCGCCTGGTTGGGCAGCCAGCACAGAAAGAACGACAGAACCACGATGGTGACAGATCTAGTGACTTTGGAACGGCGCTTGTGCCGCCCTCTCTCGCTCTCCGAGCCGGGAATCCCACTGACGCGCCGCCGCAGAACGAAGCGCAGCAGGAGGAGGTAACAAACGCAGATGATGATCAGCGGAATCACGAAGCCCAGGAGTACCTTTTGGGTTTGATAGAGACCCAGAAGCAGCTGCGGGTCCCAGCTACCTGAATCCGAAAAGCGCACAAGGCACAGCTCGTCATCGGACACCTGCGCCGTGGTGGAGTAAACCGCGTGAGGGATGGTGGCCACCACGGACACGATCCAGATTCCCAAACTGGCCCACTTGACCTCTGCCGAAGCCGTTTTGGGACTATGCATTCGCAGGGACGAGGACAAGGAGCAGTAGCGCGCAACGCTCATGGCCGTCAAAAAGAACACGCTCGCGTACATGTTCATAGTGGTGACCGAGCTGATGATCTTGCACATGACCTTTCCAAACGGCCATCTAAAGTCCAAAGCGGTGTCCACGGCCCAGAACGGAAGAGTCAAGACGAACTGCAGGTCCGTTACGGCTAGACTCATGACGAAGCAGTTGATGGACGATTGCTTGAGTCTGTGGCGCGACTGGAGCAGGTAAAGCGCCAACAGGTTCCCGACGAGCCCCAGAGCGCACACGATCAGGTAGACGAGGGCGATCACGACACGCATGGCCATGCTCGAGCTGTCGCCGTAGAGCTCCGGCGCGGACTCCTTGGAGAGCAGCTGCAGCCAGCAGCGGAGAGACAGGTTGTGAAGAGCGGTCCGGTTCGACAGCGCATCGTTCTCGTCCAGCGCTGAACCGCACGCCGCTAAACCCGGTGCCAACGCGCTGCTGTTCCCCTGCATGGCACGGCTTTACGCACCCATACGATTTCAATAAGATTCCATGTGTTACACAAGTGTGTTCCTAAAAGTTATCCTACAGGTGCAGCGTGTGATCCTCATGCGCGCAAACTCTTTATTCCTGTTTTACGTAGGGTCGTTGCGTAAATCTGAGCCACAGCCGCTCTTCTCTCCTTTGACTCTCCTCCCCTGAATGCGCTCATAGAGCATCACCGGGCTTTATATAGGGGAGACTGTCTGCCGTCACATGGGGACGTTTTCACTTGCCAATAGAAAAAAAAAATCTGTATTTATTCTTTATTTTACCTAAAAAGCCGGTATAATAGACATTTGGTTACAAACATCTGCCTAAAGAATAAATGTATATTTTACAAAACTGAAATTCCACAAACACGTACTTTAGAAAACGATAGAACACTTTAGACATTCTACTAACTGTAAGTAACCATATGTCAACTAATTCTAATTAATTCGCAACTACTAACTCTCGGAGACTGTTAGGGTAGGTTTAGTGTTAGTAATAAGTGCACATATACTTGTTATGTTTCTGATAGTATTTTGTATGTTGCGGACCTATCAAAATAAAGTGTTTAGTACTCTAATGACTGCTAGTTGACATGTAGTTGCAAAGTTATACTGTAAGTAGAATGTCTAAAGTGGACTATAAAAATAAAGTAAATAAACTTTTTCTTTAATGTGCCATTGTTGCTTGACTTAGGCTATTAAAATTAATAGTTTTAAAATTATGTAACAAAGTCTTGTCAATGCCATATAATTGTTTTTCATATCAGATAACCATGGGAACTATAATTTGCAATGCTACTTATAGGCAAATAGACCAGTGTTTAGAGATTGACCATACCATCATAAACATTGTTTTTGAATCTCCTCAATGCACAACAAATGTTTTCCTCTGCATGTTGATTTATGTTTTATTATGGATTCTTCCGCTTCGGTTTGAGATTTAGTAGTTTTGACACATATAGCAGTAGCCCATCTTTCTCTTATTCATGGATATGATGTACGCACAGATGAATGAGAAAAACATGCAGTTTCCCAGCTAAATCCATTCCAACAACTGTAACTGTAAATAATGTTAATTTTTACCATAGGGAATTTGGAAACAGGGTTTGGAAAATGGTTAATGATATTTACTCATTTAAATCTGACAAGTTTGAGCCAAAAAATAAGTTGCATAGTGGACAATTTATATGGTTGATAATACATTTGAAACACATCGATTTTATTGAAGGTTTTATTCTGCTGAAGAAAGTGTGAATAAACAGCAGTTTGCCGTTGTAACAACACATGGTATACGGGTCAACTTGTGTTTCATAATCTTTTTTTTTCCTTCCTGGTCAGTGATGGTGAAAATGTTCAATATAGCTTTTTCTTAGCCAAGACTTTAAAGTTTGTACTCAATAAATTCACCCTGAGAAATATTCACTGTAATATAAACTGTGACAGCTAGCCTCAGGCTCTGTAAGAGCACCCAAATATATGAAAATCATTACTTGTGTGCACTTTTAATAAAGCCGGTATTGTTGGTCAAACAAAGTGAATTTTCTGGTTAAAAAAAGTTTCAAATCCACTTAATTGTGATAAAAACAAACGGAGATGCATGTTTTCCATCTTTAAATAAGATTAAAACATTATATTCCCGTGAGAAGTTTTTTTAGACTTGTGAGTATGGTGTTTTACTTCTCTTGAGTTTGCTGGCCATCAACATTAGCATGTAAAAATGGGTCAGTATTCAGACTTCAGGCAGCGTGATTCTTCACCTGCATTTAGCTGTTTTGCCTGTTTTTCTGCTCAACGCAGCTCTTTGAGGAAGGGTCTGTAATCCAGAACACTCAGAGAGACAGTGATTGATCATAGTAGAGGTGGATGGTCAATCGACTCCTCTCAAGATGAGTGATGTGTTAATTGAGTTCATTCCAGGACAACTAGCTTCCACTGTGCCCATATTCAGCTAGGAAGGTCTTCTCGAACATTTAGTCCAGATGAACCTGATGAGCAGTCGATATATCCTGAAGAATGGGAACAGGATCTTAATAAATAATCACTCTAAAGAATCCTAACCGGATCAACAAGAATCCTCATCAGAAGTGGACAATTAATACTTTTTGCACAAATTTCAATCAGTGGGCATTTTTATAGTCCCAAAATGCGAACTCTGAAAGACAAGATGTCGCTCATTAAACGATTGAAGGTGTTTTGTTATATTAATGAATAGCAGTCATCATTTACTCCTGAATCTAAGCTGCTGATGTTTTGAGGGGAATGTGCTGATCTTGATCTACCATAATGTGTCTATGTTCACACAAATCATTTATGATCCAGATCCTTTAATAGTTCCTAATAGTGTGCTAGTTAGCCAGTTTTTACTGCTGAAATTTACAGTTGTCACTCAACTAAAAAGAGGGGTGGAGTCAGCAGAGCTCATCAGCATTTAAAGTAACATGTACTAGAACGGCTTTATGAAAACAGAGCTCATTTTGACAGGGTACAGAAGGTGTTTTTACACTACCATCGAGAAATTATATTATAGGCTTTTCAATTAAAATCCTAAAGGATCATATCTACTTGTGGAAAATAGGCAACTGGTTATTTTTTTAAATCTAAAAAATGTTAGAATAGATAGCTGTACTTATATGTTGAATGGCTAAAGTCAATGGTTAAATATCAGGGGGAAAAAAACTATTTCACAGAGACATCAGTAGAATTGGCTTTGCCATTTAACAAATAATAAAAACATAAATTAATTTGAAGATTAAATGTGAAATTATTGCAATATGAAGCATACTTAGGTGGGATAAACAATCTTACTTTCCGCAGCTAAAAAGTCCTGAGTTTTTCCAGAGTCAGGAGATGCAAAGATCAAGCACTGTGTGAAAACAGTATTATATATATATATATCTGTTATATAGATATATATGTCAAACCCGTGGACATTTTGTGTTTTCATTCCCCATGTCAGGGCTATCCAAACTCGGTCCTGGAGGGCCGGTGTCCTGCAGAGTTTAGCTCCAACCCTAATTAAACACACCTAAAGCAGCTAATCAAGCTCTGAGGTGTGTTGATGCAAGTTGGAGCTAAATTCTGCCTGGACCCTCCAGGACCGAGTTTGAACAGCCCTGCCCCATGTGCTCTGTGTGAGCTAGTTTCTGTCTCATGTTTGATTTTCATTATGTTCAGGTGTGTGTCTTTAATTCTCATCATTATCATCAGCTCTATAAGTTCCATTCAGTTTATTCGTATGCATTGTGCATGAATTTAGACTAGGAGCTTTCATTAGGAGAAACTGCACATCTGGTTATTGTGTTTAATATGAAATGTGATACTTCTGCCGATAAAATGAACGAAAGACCTCTGAAGATGGATCTATCTTAACAAAATAATAAATATATCTCTTAAAACTCCTAGCTATAAGCTCAGGTCTGGATTCAAATAAATGGAGCTTTCGCAAAAATAAATTAAATGACTGTGAAAGTGATCCACTCGACCCGTGTTGATCACAAGCTTTTCAAATTAATGTCAAGGAAACTTCCCACGCAACACCCACATGAGTGACACCTGACGTCATTTAGTTACTACCAACACTTTACTTCATTCAAGTCAGAAAATCTTCTATTAATACAAAGCAATGGGAAATAAATACATTCAGATACTTGGTCAAGGTTTTACCATTATGTTATAAAATCCTGAAACCTTGAAAATCGTGTAAAATACAAATTCAGACTGTTTAACAATTTTGGTACGAAAATTGAAATATGAAATCCGGAAGGCTTGTGACTGTCCCATTGATCGAAAAGTGTGAAAGACATTATTAAAGACAAAATGTTCATTTTGTGATGGAGTAGCCCTTTAATGCGTTAGTTATGCAGTTTGTAATGGAAAAAAACACCAAGGAGTAAAAAAAAAATGTGTAAAGAATAAAAAGCCCAAAGGAGACCTGTGGAGAAAGAAAACAAAGCAGCTCGCTCTGTCCAAGGCTGTGCTGTATTTCCTGGAGCTGCACACAGCAGACCGTGTGCGAGGAGCCGCCTGCGGTGAGGTTTTTAATGCAAAAGCACTGACCTCGTGTGAAACCTCTAAAGCGCACCAACATCAGTATATCTGGTGCATGTTGGAGCGAAAGGTGATTTTTAATGAATGGAAAGCAGACCTTGCCCTTGACCACTCACAATAAACTGATGAACGCTAAGGTATCGAGACGTGCAATACTCCATGGGTCCAATTACACACATATTCTGATAGTCAGGCAGCAGCTGGAGGTTCATGGAGGTGGGGCGAGGAAGAGTAAATACCCGCTTAAACAAACGTCCACATTCACAGCCATTTTAGGGTTTGCATGTAATCCTAAATAGACTACAACAAAAAAGTTGTTTAGCATTCAAAAGCCACATTTGACCATGAGTCAAAATCCTTGAGTTCTGTGCAGAACAAAATAACAAACAAAAACAACCCTTGGGTTAAATATTACGGGCGATAGATGCAGAGAAAATGTTGCTTGATATAAAGTCACATTAACGAGCATCTGGATTTAACACCCAGTCGGGTACATTGAGCTTGTGCGGCTGCTTGATTGTGCTCAAATGAGACTGACTATGCATCAATCAATAAAATTTGATCAAGCGGCCGATGCGAACCAGCGCGCCCGCTTGGCAGGAGCGTCTCCTTTGGATACAATGTTCTGTCTTAGGCCAGTTCCCATTGATTAATCTTCTCCCCAAAGGCCACGTTTAAAACACAGGCAAACGTTTGTGCAAATTTGTCAATGCATATTGCACAGAAAACTCTTTCTTGTTGGTTTCATGCAGCAGGGAGTAGTAGCACTGAAAACAATACATTTTACAAATGTTAATGCAATGAACGCTGGAAATAGTCACTAGAATTGCTAGGGTAATTGCACGAAATCCTTGTACAATATAGTTTGTTATTATTTGCAAATAAACAAGCAAATACTGTACATACTTGCATTTAGATATACATACTTTTTTCATAGTCTGCTGCATTATCATTTGCATAATTTATTGTCTGATTTCAGTTTGTTATTGTGGTAAATTCTGTTCAGATAAACCAGCAATATTTTACACTATTGTTTTCTGTACAGTTTATTTCATAACCATGCATAATCATTTTTTTATTATTTTTTCATTCCAGTTTATTTTGGTATAACCAGATAAACCAACAATATTTTATGCTACTTTAGTTTTTTGTGCTTTTCTGTACAATTAATTATATTACTTTTCCATTCCAGGCTGTGGTTTAATCTATAAACCTGCAACGTTTTACACTATACTATTTTGTGTGTATATATTTTGTACTATTTGTGTGTCTAACTTTTCTGTAACTTTTTTTCCAAGCTGCTGCATTATTATTTGCATTATTTATTATTCCAATTGTTATATTGGTATATTCAAATTAAGCCAAATTGAAATGCCAAGTAAAAGTAAAATGCTTACAAATGTTGATGGAATGAATGCTTGAGGATGAGTAACTAGATTTGCCAGTTTAACTTAACTAGATTTTAAAAAAAAATGGTGTGTGTTTTCTGTACAACTTTCACATGCTTTCCAGTTTCAGAGTATAATCTATTAAAATTAACCCATACTTAAATGACAAGAGCAAAACAGACTGTGGTTGGTTGTTTTGCATGTCAATCAGACTCGTCTACTTGTCTACGACTATTATTTAGCTGGAAAGAGCTGCAATGTCATAGTCAAATGCTTACAAAAGGTGATGCGGTGAACTAGATTTGCAAGGTTACTGTATATTTGTGTGAAATCTTTGTACAATACTCTTACAATAAGGTGCATTATTTGCAAGTAAACTAGAGCACAAGTAAACTAAAGTTTTTCCCACAACATCTTATATTTTTACAGTTCCGTGCTGTTATTGCAGTATAATCTATTCCGATAAATCTGCACCTAAATGCCACGTACAAGCAAAACAAACAACAATGGGCTGTTTTGCATGTCAGACAGATAGCATCTTCCTTGCCTTGGTCAAATGTTTAATACAAAGTGAGCCAACCCGTGACATCACTTCCCATCTTTCTCAGATGGGTGTGTTATCCACTTCAGCGTGGCAGTGTGGCTCATGATGGGATCTTTGTGGTGATGCTCTTTGTCTCTGTAGCTGTGGTTGTGATGTAGAGGGTCCATGTCGGCATACTCGGGCCTGAGCCGAAGCTTCGCGTGAGGAGATGAGGGGGACACGTCCACATCTCTGTTAACCGAGTAGCCAGGCTGGATGCTGTAGACCTCCATCACCGAGCGCAGTGACCTGGACTGAACTGCAGGAGAGAAGGGAAGAGTAAAACAGACCTTTTACTGAGTCACTTCATCATCTCAGACTGGATACAATGACTCACTGCTGCATATTCACTATGTACCTTCACAGTCAAACATGCATGTGTCAGTAGTTAATTTTTTCATTTGTATCTACATAGCATAAAACGCTCACCCAAGAACAGTTACATTATACATAAATTTGAAAACAGAAACTTGCCGTAATATCTTAATGAAAAGAACAGTGTGAACCATTATAAATGCAGCACTCTCCAGGGTTATTACTGTCATTATTTATTTAAAGTCAGCGAAAAATGAGAATGAGTACATTTTATTTGAATGAAAAGTAGTTCCCTGTCTGTCAGTCACTACGAGTTATGAGGTCTTGCCTGGAACACTGATTTGCTCTGCTAAAGAGAAAACACCAATGAAAATTGGCAAGTGGTTAAACAATCCTGAGTCACTCCCCTTCATTCTGGTAGAAAGAGGCGACAGGTGCAAAAACTCATCAGATTTTGCTTCTAAGCTGCGAGTTCATGCCTGCAGCTTTGATGTACTGCAACAAAGAGGAAGCTGAAGCAGAATATGTTCTTCTGTAGCGCCGACAACACGATTAGCGGTTTCCCTGTCAAGCGAATTCCCTGGGTGTTTCACAAAAGAGTAATTTCTGAACACGGTAGTTTTGTGTCTTTTTCAAGATGCTGTTTTGCCCGTGTCCTTTTGGGCATGGGCGTTACCATTCTGGTCCGCTCGGGCAATACTGCGGCTTTATCGCACATCCACCACGCCACATGTCACAGCTCGCCCACCATCTCCTTCTCTGGAGTCAGTCGCAGTTCAGATCATTGCGTGCCATACCTATTCTGGGGGAGCTCAATCATGCAGCCGATGCGCTTTCACAGCTCATGTTACCCGGAGAATGACGACTCCATCCCGAGTGGAACCACCCTGTGCAAGGTCAAGATAGGACGAGGAACAGGTTTTGCTGGTTGTACCTTACTGGCCCATCCAGACCTGGTTTTCAGAACTCATGCTCCTCGCAACATCCCCTCCCTAGTGCATACCTCTGAGGGAGGAAATCATCTTTTAGGGGTTCGCCACCATATGGCACTCATGTCCAGATCTATGGAACCTCTATGTGTGGCTCCTGGACGGGACACAGCAGACTTGAGTGGTCTGCGACAAGCTGTGGTAGACAAAATCACTCAAGCTAGAGCTCCCTCTACAAGGCAAGCTTATAGGGATGTAACGGTATTGTAAATACCGTCGTTCCCGCAATACCAATTTTTTTTTATACTACCAGGAGGTAGCGGGAACTACATTTCCCATCAGCCCAGGCGTGGTCATCATTCTTTGCAGTATGTTGTAGCTACAGATCAATGTTGCCAACTTAGCGACTTTGTCAATACATTTAGCGACTTTTCAGACCACCTTGGCAACATTTTTCCCTAAAAGCGACTAGCGACAAATCTAGAGACTTCTTGGACAAACCTCAGCAAGTCTCTGG
>JAUMHR010041999.1:0-11745 GCA_032361145.1 Enteromius fasciolatus | reverse complement strand
TATATATATATATATATACACATACATATAATTATTATTATTATTTATTTAATAATAAATAATTATTTATTAGTTATATCCAAATATACTTTTAATATTTAAATGTAATCTTACATTGTCTAAAAATAAATCAACTAATTAGTTGATTAATTTGTCTAAACTAAAATGATCTTTTTTTTTATAAATAAGTATATGTGAATGTTTTTATGTATTATGTATTTATATATAATTTGTATATTTTAATAAGTTTTATATAAAATATAAAATTTTTAATACTTATTTTTTATTTATTTTTTTTATTAAAAATTATCAAAATTTACTAATAACATTAATATATTATTACACATTGCCTAAAAATATATAAACTGCAGTCTCTGTGTCTAAAAAGTCACAGTTTATTTTAAATTCCAATTCTCGCTATTAATAATCAATTAACTATGACTATTTGCCATAGATATTGGGTAGGATTATAAATGTAGAATATGATCATGCAGAATATGTGCTTTACTAATAAACAGCTAATATGTTAATAATAGGCATGCTAATATGCAACTAGTGAATAGTGAGAATCGGTCTCTATACTAAAATCTCTAAACTAAATGAATGTTATTTTAATGTGTAACAGTTTATAGGATGTTCATCATTTCTTTATCTAATCATAGCTTTTCAGTCCATAATGTGAGCTATATTTCTGAGTCATCAGTGTAGTGTTTGAAGTGTGTTTTCATTCACCTATCCCACATCAGTTGTTTCGCTTGACCTTGATAGCAGCTGTAGTGTAACATTCCATTCATATTCAGGAATTATTTGCACAGATACTTGATGAAGCCACAAAGAAGCTTATGCAAATTGACACGGAAGATTAAAGATTATACGTCCCTTAAACCAATTTTTAAGACTTAGCTTTGTTTGTCCAAAGACCGTTATCATTGTTATTGTCTGTTATTCCTGTTACATGATGACATTGTTTGGGCTTGTTGTGGTGCCATTCCTTTGTTGACTTCAGAGTGAAAACAAGAGTTTAAGATCAAAACAGCATATTAGCTCAGGGGACGGCGTCGCCTCTTGGGACGTCTAGCTCGAAACACCTCGCACGAATTCAACATCAAATATTCTTCATCGATTGAGATTAAGTGCTAAAGGAAGTCGCGCTCTTTTCGCCTCACATTCACACTTGGGAAAAAAAAATAGACATGTCCACCCCTCCACCTCCTCGGGGCGGAATAAGAAACGCAGAGAAATCAAAAAAAGAGAAACGCTGCAGATTTCTAATTCAGTCAAGTAAAGCACTCCCCATGTCAGCTGTCAGGCAGGAAGCTTATCCGGGGGGTCAAGGGTCACAACGCTGCTTTCATGAGAGCGCTAATCGATTAGCCGTCAAGGCATTGCCGCCTTGCTCAAGTGGCAAGACCGATGGCAGGCCACCTGGGTCCCATTTCAATAATTGCTCGCCGCCTGGGGTGTACCACCTCCTCCTGTTTCTCCTTAAAGAAAGGTGAGATGGAAAACGTAATGAAAGTGAAAAATAAATAGCGATAAAAACAAAACACTCGCTCTGTGCCATGGTGGCACTGTGGTCCGTATCGATTAGCAGACACGGAAAGAATTGTTTAGTCGGAATTTATCGAGTGACCGTTAGGAAGGTTAGACCCGGAGCTTTTGGCCTCTCATCCAGTCGTTGCGTTAGGATCCTGTGGTGGATCTCAGACTAGCTCATTAGCTTCCTGCACTCGAGTCTCTCTGGGCGTCTCTAATCCAGAAGAACTGCTTATGAGTGGAGGATAAGGACCCCATCCAAACAATAAAGAAGTTCAAAGGCCCACATGATGACACACATGTATCTCGGCCTGTTTGAGGAAATAGCTACATTTCCTCTGTTGACAAATGTCAGAGCGCTACGAGATAATATGAGGAAGCAGAGTCATCCATCTTTCCTGAGGGCTTGTGTCAGGAACGCTGTGTTTATAGCTGAAGGTTTCATCTCAATACTGAAAGCGAGTATGAATAAATGAGCGGTTTAAGTAAAAAGGGATATTTTTTGACTGCTTTGTGCATGGTCAAAGCATTCTGGTGTTCGGGGGTGCTTCTGATATTATTTCATTTCTTAGTGGCTCTGATATAATGAGTTATAGCCCTGACTCGGTCGACCGTTTTTACAACAGAAATCACATGAGGAGCCGTTCTTTTTAATAGCCGTGTTTTCATCTTTTAATCGAAATCAATAGTTCTGGCACATTTAGATGGAATTAAATCACGTTTAAATCTATTCCGGAGCCAGGGTGGGGTTTAAAAAAAATGCTTGTAGATGGCCGCTTCAGGGTGGCTGATTTTGTTCTTGCGCGCACACACACACACATACTGTGATGCATAGGAAAGCTGGATCGCTCAGGATATATGGCGGTGGCGATTAGGCACTAATAGATTGCTCAGTCAGGAACCGTAGCTTAGGCTGCCATTAGCGCCACGTTACTGACACGAGCCTCACATCGCTGATGTCACACGGTCAATTGGAGACAAGGCAGGGCCCATCCGTCAAGCATTTAGTACTCCGCTCGTTCATCTCCACCATCCTATGGCTTTATAGTCCTTTTCTAAAAGAATAACACTGCTCGGTCAACAGCATTAACAGTAATGTTACGATTTCATGTTAGGATTTATTTATTTTATTATAAATAAGAATCAGTTAGTTGACTGTAAATGCTTCAAAAATCAATTCACACAAAAAAATGACTTTAAATGAATGCACCACTTCTAGGATTAATGTTTTATTTGTGCATTCTATGGTTCGATGTTCCAAAATGTAATGAAGCAATTAAGGCGGCTATAAATATTAGTATTTATATTTTTACAGTTGCAATTTAAAATTAAATTATAATTATCTTAGTATTTTTAATAATAATAATAAATGAAGATGATGATCATTACTGTGTCCATACTCATAATCACTAAAATATTGTGCTGCTCTTTAAACAAGCACAGCAAGTCTATCTATCTATAATCTTTTTTTCAAATTTTAATCACAATTCTAGTTTTTAAAATCCCCAAATAAAGTATATAAAGTATATGTGACCCTGGATCACAAAACCAGTTATGAGAGTTCGTTTTTTGAAACTGAGATTTATCTAAAAGCTGAATAAATAAATTTTCACTGATGTATGATTTGTTAGGATAGTAACAATATTTGGCCGAGATACAAGTTGTCCGAATGATATCCTTACAGATATCCCAAGTCTCCCAGAAGTTCTGCACACTAATGAGATGCTAATCGGTTTGATTACCTCACAGTGAGCTGCGGGTGAAATGCTGCTTTCTCCCAAAACTTACACCAACAGTGAGCGAACCAAAACCATAACATAAACTCACTCGCCAGCAAAAAAGACAGCCATTTGATTTGTTGATGTAAGTCACGGCTTAATCCCGCACATGCCATGGCTTCGGGATCCGTCCCGTTCTTCCAGCCCACAAGAGCTAGATCGTAAATTCAGATCATGTTCTGGTGCAGGACAATCTTCTCACCATCCACCCCTGGCGCTCATCTGCCCCCTACACCTACCCCCGTCAACCTTTCAGAGGGAACGCGCCAGTGGCATGACAGGGATTTGTAGAGGATTTCAGATCCTCACAGTTTCTGGCTGAAGGAGGCTTGTTTTCTAAACAGGCAGAGGAATCGAGACGTTTCACGCGAGCTCCAGTCACAACACGCCGGTTTGTTTTCACACGCCCTCTGATTTGTTTAGACAGTCTCCTCAGCGAGGGCCTCATCTCTTAATGTCAGAGCACGGCTGGATGCGATGCAGGCAAATCAGCGCCACCGCATAAACAGCCATTTTTGCATCTTCACTTGTTAAGCTCCTGACCTATAATTTAGCAGTCTAAGAATCTAAGTCAAAGAAGATTAACAGCATCTTTAACGCTCGGATGGTTTAGTCTGTGGAAAGCGGCAGAGATCGTAAGGCCGGAAGTTTTGCTCGGCGTTGGCACTTGGGTATAAAAATAATCGCATCCAGTCTGGCTGCGAGGTATTTTTTAGCGTGGCGTGAGTCTTTGTCGGTGGAGTTCAGTAATAAACAGGCCTATTAATAATAGTCATTGTGAGGTTATTCCATGTAGAATAAGCCTGGTGCGTCAAACGTGGATCTTGAAACAAAGAGTGTGAAGGTTTGTCTCAGGTGATAATAGATCAAGAATAGCATGGAAATGTATGGCAGAGGACAGGGTGTGAAGCTTTTCGACCACTTTGCGCATACATCACAAAAGAAAATGACCTCCAGGGCCTTAGGAACCGGCTTGTAAACAGCGAGGGACGGGCACGCTGTCAACACAGGAGGGTCAGAGGCACACACTTACTGTATAAACACCCTGTGTGGATGCAGAGTGATGGAAAAAAGTAGTTTTTAGGGTGATTAGTATCCGTTTGCAATGTATCAGCATCAGAGAAACAATTGATTGATGGAAGCAGTAATTTTAAATTATTATGAGTGAAATAATCAACCACAAAATATAATATGTTAGACACTGTGAGGGGTACCTTGCTGAGATTTAACTTAAAAATAAAATGAGAAATGTAATAATATGTAAATAATACGTATTAGTATTAAGGTATACTGTACCACCTGGCATTTGATGGGGGTGTAAGGATGACTCAAAAATAATACTTTTATATATATATATATATATATATTTATATATAATAAAAAAAAGTTATTTAACAAACTTAACTTGTTTTGACACATTGTAAACATGCATTGCTTAGAAAAACACAATTTCTTATTAACTGATAACACATATTTTAATTTATAAATAAATAAATATATTTAAGACAATAAAGCCTCTCCTTATTTTTCATGTAATATTCACTTAAAGTAATGTCATATTAATATATATATATATATATATATATATATATTTATACCAAATACATTATAATATTTAGATGGCAAATTCAAAAGAATATTTTTATTTTGTTTTTATTTATTTATTTGGATAAAATAGTATAGTGTTTTTATTTATTTATTTTACATTTAGATTGTAATTTTATATCTTTGAGATGTTTGAACCTTTTAATAGCACTATTAAATGTAATCTTTTAATTTAAATATCCATTTTTTTATGCTGTTCACAGTAATGCTGTGACGTCTAAATTGCATTGTAGCATTTAAAATTATTAATTTATTATTAATATTTATTATTTTTTCAGTTAAAAAAAATGTTTGTTTGTTTTTTTATGTACAATAGTGTAGCATTTTAATATTGGTCCTTTATCTGTTATCAGCTGTAACATAAATTGAATTACTGGGTTATAAAATAACAATGTTTCCAGTAAATGTAAAAATACTGTATAGCTTTGAGGTAGCTTTCAGCGACGACAACAAAATGTGTTATCACAAAAATACCCTGGCTCTGAATGTTGTGGTCCAAAAAAATACATGTAATTTTGTTCTGGGTGGTGCAAGTAGTTCCATATGTCATGTACATCTTTGTGTTGTGACAATGGAAAAAGGGCTTGGGTCACCCACCAGAGCTGGCACTAACAGGAAGTCAGTTCCCTTACCTCTTCCTGTGACAAACAGCATTACATGTACTTTCTTACAGGTGCTGATTACAGTGCAGAGAGGGAGAGAGAATCTAATTATGTTTCTGGCTCTCTCATTTACATCCTCTCTGTGAGCCCTTATCAACAGTCAGAGGTGCAGAGGTCAGACCCATGCTAAGATAAGGAGCGGAGTGTGTGTGTGTGTGCATTTGAAATCGTGGACATGTCACCATCAGATGTGTGGAGGAGCTCTGAATGATGAATTCCTCTACTTGCTGGATTACTTCCTGTTCTGGAGGGCCCTGGCTCCGGGAGCGATGGCGGCCGCCCTACTCCCACAGGAAGTGGGCTCGGATCAGCTAATGGAGAGGAATGTGTTCCCCTGGGGAGTTCGGGGTTCTGAACCCTCCCCTGTTTTTCGTTTTTTTTTTTTTTTTTTTTCGTTTGGGGGGTAAGGGTTGTGTTTTTGTAGTGTAGTTTGTGTTATAAGCAGCCAGAAATAGACAGACAGAAATAAACAGAAGGGAGTCAGCGCTTCGGAGTGCAGTTAAAGAGCTCATGGGAATGATGTTACCTGGACATCTGCATTTACCCTGTTGATCATTAGTGTGACATTTTTTATGATTCAATGTCAAACCAGAGTTATTTGAGCATCTAGTTATAAACAGTGAAGAATTAACAAATTTCAGATTATATTTTCATGTTTTTTATGTACATCATAAGAAAATTATTGAGTAAGTAGGGGCTGTCAAATTACATTCAAAACATCTTTAAAGAGGAATTTTAAATTAAAAAGTCTTGTGAGACAAAAAAAACTTTAAGTTGGTATGTTGGTCAATAAAATTATTATTATTAATATTATTATATAAAAAAGTATTAATGTAATATATAAATAATATAATATAATATATTATTAATTAATGCATACAGTGACTTGAATACACCTCTGTTACTTCACATAATAATTTAATTTAAAATATTAAAAATAATTTAAAATAATGTAATTCTTTTTGGTAAAGTTCAAATATAAGGAAGAAAAACAGAAAAACTTGTCATTCACTCATTCATTCACATTAATTTTTCAATTTTCAAGACATTTTTAGAGTCAAATTAAGTTGAATTTAAAATCAAATTTAAACTTTAACTGAATATGTTATAGAGGTTTTGAAATCATTTTTCATTAATATTCTTTTGTGTCACTAAATCATCCCCTCCACTCAAACTCCCCAATATGAGGCAAGAATAACAGTGTACATTTTGATTTGGAATATGATGCATGAGCCATACAAACTGATAATCAGTGCGTTTAATAGAGGCCGTGGTTACTCTATTGCATGGAAACGAATGACAAGAACATTCTTCAAAATTCCTCTTTTTCCGTTCCACAGCAAAAATGATTTTGCTCCTAGTTTTCATCAAGATAGATAAATTGATAAAGTCAAGCACATAATTAATCCCATACCTGGATTTCCTCCATTCTGAAGACAGTAATTCAGGATACTGTTTCAGATAGTGAAGAGCATGAATGGCTCGTAGCGTTCCCATGGCCCACACCTCCAGTAAATAATGAAGCTGTCAGTAGGGGGCCTGTGGTTTTGCATTCTGGCTGTAGGTGGATGATGTACAGCAGACCTCTCTGTTTCCCCACAGCTTAATCCATCATGCCAGGGCCTTATGTGATTGTACAACACCGGGACGCCATCAGACTCTGCCCTATTGGGCACGCTGCCATATGCCTTTTTTGACAGAGAGCATGTGGGAAGGGTGATAGTAGGGGCCAAATCGAAGAAATAACATGGAGTGTGTTTTGGCCGACATTGGTTAAATGTGCAATTGTTATATTTTTGTTAGTATTTTTAACCAAAACAATAGGCCCTAAAAGAGACTACCCAAGTGTTTTTGAACAGTATATATATTGTTTTTTATTTTTGGGATCAGTGTGTGGGGACCCCTAAACTGATAGCAGTGTCTCTTGGGCTCTTATAACTGAAATAAATCCAGCTGCAGTGTTGGGGAGAGTTATTAAAAAAAATAAAAAGTTAACATCAAATGACTGGAAGCTACAGCAGCCCCCAAAAAACAACAACCCATAAAACAAAACAAAACTGTAAAATTAAAGTAAAATTAAAGTGATTTGCACTTTAATGAATAGATTTTACTGTACTTTTACAGCTGTATCTGCCATGTCATGTGATTTTTATTTTTTTTTTTTAAACTGTTTATTGAATTTTCTTCTGGGAACAGTATTACAATGATAATAAAAAAACAATTAAATAATAATAAAAAATTTTTTTTTATAGAAATGATGACACAACATTAAAAGCATGAATATCATACATTCACGGTTTTCACATTAGATCCATGAATATAAGAACTTACTCCAAATTTCAGTTATTGATAGTCCACTTTATACATTTTACTAACTACAAGTAAAATTATTACTAATTCTCATTAATTTGCAACTATATGTATATGTTTATATATACAGTACCTGCAAAGTTTCTGATAGTCAGTATGTTGTACAGTCTGCTAATACTGACTATATGTTATAATGACTGCTTGACTCATTCTTAGCAGAACGTGGACCATCAAAATAAAGTGTTATTTCTCTCAACACAAGGTCAGGAGAGGTGTCAGTGAATAAACAGGAAAGCATTACTTTACATGCATCACTTTATTAGTTACTTAAAAAAGTCATCTGATTACAACTTGTGTTACTTGTAGTCTAATTACCCCCAACATACAAAGAAGAGTATTTCAGTAAGTAAGGCAAAATCATGGAGAACGTGTAATGTGTTTTTAGCATGTTTTTCCGCGTCATGCCAACATCCCCCGCTCTGGAGCCAAAGACACAAGCAAAAGGGAACGACCCTCCAGAGCTCAATTACAATGACAGGGCGTGTGGATTTCTTTTGTTTCTTTTTATAATTTGTCCCGGAAAAGCTGACAATCACTTGGCTGTAATGAGCGCCGTTATCAATCTTGCTGATGACAATAGTAGGAAAACCTGTGCTGTGTGCAAGGCAGGAGGGACAGCATTTCCCCCTCGAATCAACCACACTGACCTTCACTTTGCATTCTTTGTAGCATGCATGCATGCTTTTCCTTGTTTTGATCACTTTGTGGGAAACCTCAACGTTTGTGTGCTCTTCATATCTTGAAGTGCGAGCAAAAAACACAGATGACACATGGTTTGGTCTTGATTAGACCCAGAATGCCCAGATTCAAACCTCGCTCCACACAGCACATGGAGGGTAAACACACAAATAGAGTATTTAGGGGGGAAATAATTTATGTGGGAACCTCTGCTGAGTTTATGAGTCTGCCATATGAATATGCCACTACACATCGTAATATGAAACATCAACCTCCTGAATTCCCAGAGCTGTTTTAGTTCTAGTTGTTAAGATATTTATCCTTTTCTGTCAGCTAGAATTTATTGTATATAGTTGTAATGTCAATATCATTCCAATCGCTCTGCCACAAAAAATCTATTATTTTATGCAACAGATTATTTTGAGAGGTTGTGATTGCTTAAATGCATTTTACGTATCATTTTTTAGTATGCAAACATTTATTTTCTGATTGAATGAAGGATTCAGGATGATATTGTCATGAACTTTCTTGAACTCGTCACCTCCGTTTCATTCTTTTCCGCCCTCTCAGAGTACACACTTCCTCCCTGTATAGACTGTTTGGGTAATAGATTATATCTGTTTTATATTTGTTGAATTATACGTTTAATTAAAAGCACATGCCGCTTTAACTGTTTCGCCCAGGGAGAGATGTTAAAGCTCGCTCTGCAGTGCATTACGTTCCTGTGCTGCTGCAGCTTTTTAAAAGACTGCTGAACCAAAACGGCTCGTGTGTTCCTGGCTCAAAATGCACCTCTCTGTTACTCTTTACTGCTCTGCCAATTACCTGCCTCATTATGTCCACATGTGGGCCAAATCTGGTACCAAGGGGTAGAAAAAACCTCCTGAAATACTGTATCATGAGACAATATTTCAGGGTCTGAAGTTTTTGTGTGTTGTGTAATTTGCAAGTTTTTTTTTTGCAAATATCAGGGGACTCTGTCCCATTGATCATTTGTTATGTAATTAAACTTACATAAATGATCAATATAGCTTCACAAACACATTTATTAAATTATTAAGATTTTACAATTAGTACAAAATAAACATACATCAATGTATTATTAAAAATGTCAATAGAATTATATATGTATTATTACATATTGATTAAAAAATGTGTATTGAGATGTAAATATATTATTAATATAGTGTAAAAAAACATGTATTAAATTAATAATATGTTATAATTGTTAATAAATAAACAAACATACAAACAGTGAACAAATACTTTAATTTATTATTAAATGTCAATCGAATTTTACATGTATTATTACATATTAATTAATTTTTTTATTAAAATGTAAACAAAATGTAATATTTAATATGTGTTAATATAGCTTGAAACCACATGTATTAAATTATAAATATGTTATACATATTACTAAACAAATAAATAAATGTACTTGCATTAATTTATTATTATAAAAATGTCAATAGAATTATATATGTAGTATATATACAATATACACTACCAGTTGGTATTAGTAAAATTTTATAATGTTTCTTATTAAGTCTCTTATGACCTAGGCTGCATTGATTTAATCAAAAATCTATCAAAAAGAATTGTTGTGAAATTATATCACAATTCAATATAACTGTTTTATTTAAATATATTTCAAAATGTTTTTTTATAGCAGCCTTAATTTCAGTGTCACGTGATCCTTCAAGAAACATTTCTTATATATTTATTTATTTGATGAATAGAAAGATCTTTTATAAAATCAAAAATCTTTTATAATGTCATAAAAGAGCTTATTGTCACTTTAGATAAATTAAATGCATTGTTGCAGGATAAAAGCAGTAATTTATATATTGCATATGAAAATAAGGAGCAGTCAGTAAGTTTGACGATTGCAAATCTTCATGAAATGCACTCGTCTTCTCTGCCCTCATTGCTTTGGCCCCGTTGAAGTGCTGTGAAGTATGCGGTGCCAACATTTGGTTCTCATAAGAAGCAACTTGCCGCATTTCACCAGGAGTTTCAGACTGAGAAACAAACATCACCATCAGTTCACACCAAAGAAAAAGGCAATAAGAACACATTTTAACCTAATCGCTATTCAATTATTGGTATCAAATACAAAGTGTTGTTCAGTTTATTGCTGATGGTTTTATGGGTACAAACGTGGACTGGGGGGAAGCTGGAGATATTTGCTTGGGCTTTTTGTTAAACTACAGTTATAATGTCAGACTGGTTCTTGCAGTTTAGTGAAGAGAAGAGAAAAAAAAAAGAAATGTTTCAACCCAGTTTATCTTAGTCGTGTAAAAACTGAAGAATGATAGTCTTGGTGTTTCTCTTTTCTCTCTATACTTCAAACAGAAAACATTTAGTCTTTTTTGCGGTGTCTCTACAGTGCACTTGTGTTCGGGTTAAAGCAAAAACAACAATGGGTTTATTTATCGCTCTGTTTTGTGGCAGACTGGTTTAAATAACACTTGGCTTCTCTGTTTTCCTCTCATCTTTCTCTCTCTCTCTCGCTCTCTCTTTCTTCATCTCTTCCTCATACTCTCTTTTTTCTTTGCCTGCTCTCACTAATGGCAAACAGTTAAATGGCTGTTCTGAAATGTTTGTTTTCTTGGCTCTGCAAAAAAATAGTTTGCAGATGACAAACATGTCAAAGTTCCGCCAAGTATGATCTTCGCCTTGGCCTCTTGGTTTTGTTTAGAGCAGCCCGTCTTGCTGTCTAACAGGCTCGAGTTCGCCTGTTTGCTTTTGGCTTTCTCTATGTACTGTACACTCTGTAGTGTGTGTGTGTGAGAGAGATTTGTTTTTGCAAACTACAGTATGTACAGGGTTAAAGGAAGTGCTTTTTGCATAATTTGTGGTCTCATTTTGTGGAAAATATGCAAATTGAATTTTAACATGGTTTCGTGTTCAGATCTTTTTTGTATAATAAATACAAAATAAATAAGTAAATTAATAAATAAATTAGCCTTTAAAAATTGTTTTGTTTTATTAAACATGTAATTATGATTAAATATATGCTTAAAATACTTTACAATATTAAATTATATATATATACTTTTTTTTCTTTTCTAAACACAGAAAAGAACATAAAGGACATCAATATTTATATA
>JAUMHR010041998.1:1597-11754 GCA_032361145.1 Enteromius fasciolatus | reverse complement strand
AAAATCATACAATGTGATTTCTGGATTTTTCTTTTTAGATTCTGTCTCTCACAGTGGAAATGCACCTATGCTGAAAAGTGTAGACCCCTTCAAGATTTCTAAGTAAGAGAACTTGCAAAATCACAGGGTGATCAAATGCATATATGTAAACAAACTTGTATTTAATCATTGCACAGCACTAAATAGTAAGTAAAATATAATCGTTTTTTTCAAATTAGTACTCACTTTAAATTAGGGGTCCATGAGTTAACTGAAAAATAATCTAATGTTAATTAATAATTTTAATGTTAATTACATTACATGCATTATTAAACCAGAAAGTTGTATCTATATTAATAACATGTACAGGTGCATTATCTTATATATCTTAATATAGATGAATACTGTAACACATGCATTGCAATATATAGTTAATATTAGTAATTGCTAACTAATATGAACTAATTAGACATTAAATATAAAGTGTTAGCTGTTGTATTTATTTATTATTATTATTGTTTTCTTATTCTTATTGTGATTCGATGTTGTAAATAAAACAGATTGAGCAGATTTTTACTTTGTTTTTGTTTGTTTGTTTATTATTATTTATAGTAAATTTAGAAAATACTAATTTCAGGTGTTCTACTGTGCTTCAAAATTTGATGTTTGATTTAATGTGTTACTTTGTTTCGTTGTAACTGTCCAGAAACTTCTGAGAGCGAATAGTTTCTACACCAATTTGTTTTTGTCTATGATCTGATGGAAATAAGCTTTTGTGTTTATGCCTTTTCGGTTTTATAAATTGTGAGGTGAATTTGTGACTGGCTAGTGAACGGATAGCCAAAATCCAGGATTATTTCTGAATCACAGCATTCACGCAGTACAATTTTGAGAGGATAACACAGATACAGCGGTGTAAAAACAAAGGATCACGAGTGTGTGTCCGCGCCACTCTGAGATGTGCTGGGATGAAATGCACTGAGGATATGGAGGGCTGGCACAGACATGACATCTAATAATGTCTTTCCTCTACAAGTCTGTCCTGCTTGGGTTGGATTTAGAGGAGGTTTATCTCCTTCATATAACGCTCCCAATCCCCCCCCACACTCGCACCCGACACTCACATTACACTCTCTCTCTCTCGCACACACACACACGCACACAAACTAACAAACAAAACCTGCATCAATAACACAAATGATTAAACATTCATGGCCTTTTGTAGGGAACATCTGCTCTATATAGAAGTCTAGCCTGAGGGACTGGGTAGAAAGAATCAGGAGGATTTTTCTCAAAGAAGCTCAAGGAAGCAATAAGATGGCGCACAGTCCTGAAAAGAAACACACATAGCAGGGTTTTCATGCTTTTGTCTAGGTGAACGGCCAAATCTTTATTTTTTTATGCCATTTATATTCAATAGACAGGAAGTTTTCCAAAAATAAGAAGGAAATGTACTACAACTTCAATGTACTCATAACAAATGTTGTGGTAAAACTTTTGACTAACTTTTCTAATGCATTTTATTGATTATTTTCATGTTAAAGCTGATAACTGACTAATGGGCAATATTATTTAATCCAGGAGGTGGAAATGAAACAGAATTTGAAGTTTTATGCACTGCAATCATTTATTATTACTAATAAAATACATATTTTATTCTAATAAAACCTGCGATTAGGGCTGGGCGATAAAACAATAATGATATGCGTTATCGCGATCGATATCAATAAAAAATTTTTTTCGATAAAACGTTCAATATTTTTTATTCTTCATCGGAAGAAAACAGTAGTGATGGGTCGTTCTTGAATGATTCGTTCATTTTGAGCGAATCTTTAATGTGACTTGGAAAGAACGAGTCAGCTCAGGGAGCAATTCGTTCAGTCGTGCATGTGCATTACGAAAAGTTCTTACTGAAATTAGTTCACCTGTTTCGAGTCTTTGAGTATGAGTCGTTCGTTCATAATGTGACGTGACAGCCCCATAAGCCTATCAAATGCAGTCGAACGACCCAAAAAGACTTTTCAGATAAGAGGTGAGGTGAGCTAAATGACTAGCTTCATAGACTGAAGACCGTCGCCAAGACTGGTAATACCACGAACTTGAGGTACCACCTTAGCCACACACCCTTTGATGTACAGCCGTCTTCACCCAAAAACATCTGTAGCTACAGCACCGCACAAGCATCAGACCACCGTGGAGAGGTACTCTGCATCAGTTCCTTATGACATAAGGCAGTGGCATTATGTTTACATTTGAATTATTTGAGTTTTCCATGGTTGTTGACATTTCTGTCTTAATAACTGAGGGGATTATGATCAG
Organism: Enteromius fasciolatus; assembly: GCA_032361145.1. NCBI lineage: Eukaryota > Metazoa > Chordata > Actinopteri > Cypriniformes > Cyprinidae > Enteromius > Enteromius fasciolatus. The sequence continues at coordinate 9,456 of JAUMHR010041998.1, read as the reverse complement.
ATGAAGGTTAAAATTAAAATAAAAATGTTCAAATGTAATATTTTTTTCTCCTGGTCCTTATTTTAAATGGGTCATAAAAATATCAATAATTTTTGATATCGACCGATAAGAAACATTGATATCGTGATGCAGTACAAGTAAGCCTAGAAACCGTTTAAAGAGACAAGAAACAAGTGCCATTTAAATCCAACATCACCTTATAAATATCCATGATGTGCAGTATAGAAATATGATGTACCGTATACATGCAAAGAACACAAATTTGACAGAAATCTAGCTTTAAATTATGTGGCTTCACATACAAGACGTGTCATACAAGCCAGAATAATGACCATTAAAAAAAGAACAGAACAATTTAGAATAAACCAAACACACCTCTGATCCCAATTTAATCCTTCAGACGTCATGTGACCGAACCTAGGAATTATTTAGTTCAGTTGATGTATTCTGCACTTTAATGTTAAGCTATCTGTTTTTTCTTCCTTTCAAATTTTCTCTATTTTTTCCAAACCGCAGTTTCTGTAAGCGTTTCCTATTGATTGCTTCTACCGACTATAAACCCACACAGAGCCACCCTATCTGAGAAATGATTATCTTTGATTATCTCTGAGTTTGTGGTTCAATAAATTCATGAAAATTTGAGGCCTTGCTGTGCTTCCCACCAGAGCCGGCGCACATAAGTCTCTCTCACAGTCCTTCAATGTGTTATCACTGCTCTCTACACAAACTCCGCACTTCTGAGGAGATTAATGACACATTGTCTGTGGAGATAACATCTGTCTCCACTGCTCCTGAAATATCAAGCTTAATAAATATATTTATGAGCCCTGCTCTCTATAGCACTAATGCAATCAGCCGTTGCCGCTCACGCTGGCCCAAGACACTGAAAACCCATTGACTTATTTTGTAGCAAATTAGTCCAACACCTAATCGCTGAACCCTGCTCCGCTTTTTGAATTACGACTCTGAAACACCCATCCGCTCTGCAGCAACTGCAGTTTGAATTATATCAGTTCGTAGACTTGCCGGTGTCCAGATTTCATTAGCAACACATTAACAACGCTTTACATCTATTACCATCCTGACATGTTCTATAAATAACCGGCATGGAAACAAAGTATTACCGTTAAACTCAATAGTGTTACGGTATAGAGATACATCATTAAAGCTGAACATGGGTCATGAACAATAGGCATAATTGACTTTCAAGGAAGAAGGTTAGAAGTAGTCGTTGAATGTGGATGAGTCTTTTGCGGCAGTAGGGTGTCAGGTTCAGAAACATGCAACCTGTGAACCTAAAAAAAATGAAAAAGTTACAAAAAATAAAATAATAGAAAAGTAATGCTAAAACAAAATGAAATAATAGTAATATGCTATATACGTTATATATTTGTATGTATTTATTTTTATTAAAGTTGTCAACGTGTGTGTCATTATGTGAGTCAATGAATAGCACACGCCCTAAAAAATAAATAAATAAATAAAATACAATAAAAATAAAATAGAAGTCATAAGAACTGCAAATAACTGTTGTAGCAACTACTTTTACTTAGAAATTGGTACTCAATATAACAAACATTTAAAAAGATAATAATAAGAAAAATCCTGCACATTAAATTAAATTATGTGATTTTTTTTTTTTATGTTTAACAATTATGCGATTTTTATTTTTTTTTAATTATGGCGAGTAGAGGCACTATGTGTCAATGAATATTATGTATCAGAAATAAAATGAAATAAAATAAATGCATCAAGGAAAGAAATAACAGAGTAAATGATAACAGAATTTGCATTTTTGGCTGAACTATCCTTTTAAGTTCAAGGAATACACAGCGAGGAGCCATTTGTTTCCAGGGTAAACATGTTTCCCCCTCCTCACCTCCGTCCCACAGTCCCTAAACCTGACAGAGCAGTAGCCGAGGGCTACATGAGACACAGGATGCAGTACAAGGACAAATCCCCACCCACGAGGACAGGAAGAGGAAAGATGTGATTAACTCTTTATCATTGCGACTTTACAGCGGTATGAACATCGCTGCAATGCGATTTGCCCCCCGATCTGACGCCGCACTCTCCTGTTCTCTAAATATTAGTCTAATCTGAGATATGTGCTGTAGCTGGAGGCGGGGGGGAGGGTGGAGGGAGATAAGCCAAGAGGCTAAGCTAACAAAAATTAATAACTGTGATGGAGATCTGCCTGTTTAGCATAATTTCAGTGCGAAAAGCACCCTGACCCTTCCCAATGATACTCTTTATCTTGATTATTTTGAACAATGTGAAACAACATCATTTTGTTTACTACTTAACCTTTCGCAGTCAGGTGCTACGCTGACTCTGACACTCCTGCAGCAGCGTGTGAACGCCCAGAACTTGCGCATTTGTGATGTACACTTCAGTTGGAAAGCCCCTTGATTATTAAATGTGAATATTTCAGTCTCGTTATTGTGTTACATGGTTCAAAAACTAGAATGAAGACATGAAATGTATTATTTGTAAATCAATAGTTTGCAAGATACGTTTTTATGGCGCTATATTTTTTAATGATTTAGAAAAAAAGACGTTTCTACTGCTCACCAGAACATTTATTTGATTAGAAATACAATATAAACAGTAATATTGTAAAATGTTAATACAATTTAAAGCTGTTTTCTGTTCAAAATCTAATTTATTTCTTTGATGCAAAGCTGAATTGTTAGCAGCCATTACTCGGTGCTAAAGAAACATTCATTATTATTATTAATGTTTGAAAATAAATAAAAAAATAAATGGAACAGGCCTACAGTAATGCTTAGAATTTCCGTTTTTATTCAACAAGGCCAGCGTATCCGTCAGATGATTTTGACCTAAACAAGCAATCAAGTGGGCATTCATGTTTAGTTTCAGAAATCACTTCAAGGACTCTTTATAAAAACATAAAATATCATGCAGGTCTTGCACGCTCTCACAAACATAACCTCTCAAGGTGTCAACACAGCCAAGTTAGTTTATGAAAAGTAATTATATTTGCTTTCCTTAAAATTACAAAATGATTGTATGCATACCAGCACACACACACACACACACACCGTTGTAAAACGTTTCATCTAAAGCATCTGCACCTTGTGAGAGAGATGGGCGAGCAGAGGCGGGGATGTTAACTGCTATGGTAACCAACCCCTGGGGACCAAGAACTCTCATCGGATCACCTCCCAACATCTGGCTCTTAAATGTTCACGCATAAAAAAAATAAAAAAATAAATGAAATGCACAAAAGAAAAATAAATAAATAAATAAAACAAGAGTGCTAATGATACACATGGATTTTCGCCTTGCAGACAGAGTTTACACTGCGCATATCCACACACAGACTTCCTAAAACACACAGAGCTTAAGCAAACTAACATTAGAAACATTATACAGTGCATAAACGGAACGGGTTTAACTGCAAAAACGGACGGAAGCATGGCTGCGATCCAGAGGTCAAATAGAGGCCGTTATCTACTGTATATGTTAATGACTGTCAAGAACAGTCAGACGTTACATTTGCTGATTTACAAAATAATGACCCTATTTTCATTTATGCTGGAACCATCATTACATTAAACATCCAAGAAAATCCCTTTAATTTTAAAAATGCAGCATTTAGAAATGTTCTGTTTGTGTGTGTGATTTCACACAGGTGATTCTTTTAAGGCACTTGCTGAAATTATTAGCACAACAACTACTAACACTACGAATAATAATCATCACAATAACAACATTTATATTTAATGTGTAAGTAAAGTGTCATCAACAGCTACGATACACTTTCATATCGCTTCATAAATTAATGTTTAACGTCCTTATGCATTTCACACTGTTACTGAGAGGGCCTCAGCAAAATGGTCACAATTAACAAAATATTACCATGCACAAAATAGCCCTTAATTACGAGTGCAGCCGAGTTTTTAAGATACTTCTCACTGATTAAGAGACCTGTTTCAGTAATTTACAAGTGACTCTCCCATCTCCCCCCAAACACTGATGAATTATGAACATATAGGCCGCCATGTTGAGAGACAGACAATCAAAACAATAAGACACATTAATGTGGAACACCTCTGGCAGCACTAGTGATAAAATGCTTTTTTTCCCTCTTCACAATAAGGCTGATGGCGGTGCTCGCAGATTTAATATTCCATGCAAAGGAAAGAAACTTATTGAGAGTCTTGGCTCAAAATGAACAAAAGAAAGTTCTTTGTTGAAAGTTGAGAATAGCATACTTCAGTCTGACCCCTGGTATTGTCTACTGTCCACTAAAAACAATTCCCAGCCTTGACTGAGCAAGAGTGACGGTGCACAGACAGAGGCATTCAGGTGGAAATGACCTAAAATGTCAATTAGCAAATTATCATTGGCTTTAAAGAGAATGGGATCTTTTCTTTCTTCTTCTTTTTTTTTCTAAACTGTCTGACAACCCTATCCCCTGAGACCATTACAGAGTGATTTTTGAGGTATTGTATTCATAAGGGGTTTCCAGTAATTGGATTAAATTGGTTCCAGAATGTAGCAATTTATATTGTAATATCCCATTACTTCCAATACTGTTCTTAATTAATTAGGTCTCTTTTTTCTTGATGTATAAGTTAGCTACTACAGGAAGCTGGGTTAAGTTTGTCCCCTTCCCCCTCTTTCTCCTCCCCATCCTCACTCTCCCCTTTGAGTATCTAAGTTCGGATGGTTGCTGAGATTCTAGCAAAAGTGGTAAAGCGATTGATCACACTAAAAAAAACAGACAGCATGTTCCTCAAGACTGTCTGAAAACAATCAAACAGAGCAAAAATGCAACACGTATGTGCACTAGCACTACCTGCAACCTTTAAAATAAGTGTTTGATCCTTGATTTGTTATCATTGTCTCTTTGCTTCATGTTCTGGGGTTCCATTTTAATTTATGAAAGCCATTCTGCTTCGCCTAAAGGTTGCCTAAACGAATACAATGTTCAGACAATTTCCATATGCAAATATGCTTTAATTAAGTCAATTAAATAATTTCTATTTTTTTTCCATTGCGGAGCCTCCAGGCTGAGTGTGTGGCTACATAACACACTCGCTTTCTTTGGAAGATGAAAAGCAAGTGATGGGTTGCGAGATGAAAGTGGCAGACAGGAACAGAAAAACATACGCTCGCAGTGACAGTCAGAGCGCACAAAGTCAATATATATTGCACACAATTAAATTATTTCTTTCGAATGTATCTCTTTTTTATTCACACAAGCCGTCCTTTAACCCGGACACAATTCTTCACCCATTATATGCAAAAAGGGCACAATGCTATGAAAATGAAGAAGTTGCCACAAGGCCATATTCGTATGATATTAATTATTATTATTTTGCTTGCTTGCATGCAGTACATATCACCAGTCAAAAGCTTTTATATCTTGTGCTCAGTCTTATGCTGATATTACTGTGCTGAGTCTCTTGATAAGGTCACTAATAGTATTATACTTTAAAATAACAGCTTATATTTCAATATATTTTAAAATGTATCTGCATATTAAGTGTCACATGATCTTTCAAAAATTATTTTAATATAATTATGAGGTGTTCAAGAAACATTTCTTATTATCAAAATTTTGAGATGGGTTAAGATTAACAGTATTAATAATGTATAGGCCTACTATTATTAATCAAGGTCAACTGAACTGATCAAAAGAGATAGGAAAGACATTTATTATATTATAAAAAAAAAATGCTGTTCTTTATAAATTTCTTTACAAAAAAAACTTATAAAATTATAATCTGTAGTTAAATAGTAATCGTATAAATTTCATAACGTACAGATGTTATAAAATAAACAGAATGGAAGAAAATAAGATTATATAAATCAACAAATAAATAAAAGAATAAAGTGCATGAGGAAAAAGTGCATAATGGCTTTGTTTCCAGCCACTATGTTCATGAATAATTGCACAACTTGTGTCACATGAGAACTACCTAACAAGCTGTCACTTCAAAGAAACACTCAATATTACATAAAGCCATGCTACTGCGTGCTTATTCTATTAGCATGAATGCTAAGATGACACCTGAACAAAGGAGTGCGCGGCAGCGCTCGCATACAAGCTGCCATGAGAGAACGACCCTGTGTATCATCTGTATTCTTCCCATCAGCCAAACAAACACGCGCTCACAATGAAAAAGAAAAGTATAACTTTTAAAATCACATCAGAAACTCGAGCAAGATGGATAGAATTTACATCACTCCAGCGGCCGTTTAATTTAGTTTCTGCTATATAACCCTGCCTTAAATTACATAGAGTGTAATGAAAAATCGTTAGGCGCTTTGATTATATTATTCAAACATACAGACTCTGCATTTCAGAAAATGAAATCTCATTTTGCCTAGTGTAATAATTAAAAACGCAATTTTGCCAGTGACTGTTAGTGGAGGGAATCAGCAGGGACCTGGGGATAATAAATTATATTTAGGCCACAAATTTATATTGTGATTTTTAACACCAAATGTCAATGTCAAAAATTAAACCAAAACTAAAACACTTTGGCCATAAGGATATCGATAGAGTATTATGCAAGAAAAAAAATCTGTCTTCTGCTCACATAGTGACTACTATAGGTGATTTCAGCATGTATGGAAGGAGTACTGGGGAAAAAATGTACATGAAAAGGGTTGAGTTTCCTCGTCTGTGAGACAGCTGAGCCCTTGGGCTTCGGGCAACCACAAGGTGGCATCTTCCTTCCTGAAGGAGACTTCTGTTTTATGTCTGATCTGAGGGAAACGCACACATACAGCATTCTTAAAGCAGGCGGGAGTGTGTATGTGTGTCATGGGCTCAGTGTGTTCATGACTAACCTGCGTATATTTAATGAGCAATACCATCTTCTAACTCAGCCCCTCTCTCTCTCTTGTTAAACGGACTACAAGCACTGTCAGACAGCAGGACTCATTCCTCCATGGAGGAACATGAGGGAGCTTAAATGGGACGGTATGCGTGTATAAGTACAATAGGGAGAGGTAACCAGAATAGGGACACAAAATGAGAGATCTTGCATTTCGGTTAAACATTATATAGTATAGAGCGCTGAGAAAATAACTAAATGTAAAAAAGTACATTTGTGATTCAGTTTACTTTTCTGTTTCTTATTGACATCCCTAAAAAAATATTTCAAAAGCTCTGAAAATGTACTTAAAATTTAAGTATCAGGTTGATACTTCATACTTCATGACATTCCTAATCTTATGAGAAATGATTAAACAAAATTTCAAAGATGATAAATGCTTTAAATGCCCTCAATAGGAAATGTTACATTACTTATGTTTGGGGTCTCAGAGACCTATGAAATAAAATATTCAATATCTAATTAATTTCTGCACGCTAAATCTGTCTGACTGGCTTTAACTTACTGCATCAAAGACAGTTAATCATTTAGATTTTATCATCTTATATGATCTTTATCATGAACAATGTCTTTTCTGCAACCAAACTGACCATCAGAAATATAATATTATATACACAAACACAGTATTATCATGTTCGGTTCATTTATCATATATATATATATATATATATATATATCATTTAAAACAGAAAACATGCATTAATAAAAATCTGCACACACACACAAAAGGAAAACAAGCAAAAATGGACATTAAAAAGGAGAAAAAAAAACAAACAAAAACAAGATGAGGTAGCTCATCTCAGGTCCACTGGCATGAATAATTTCGACCAGTTGTTTTGCGTCCGCAGATCAGACGGATATTGTTTTGCATTTTCCTCTTTTTCCACAACTGCTCTTTCAGCACTGACAGCTACAGGGAACATGACTATCAGTGAGAGAGAAAGCATGTAAGAGAGAGAGAGAGAGAGAGAGAGAGAGAGA